>DWEI01001684.1:0-16037 GCA_018245875.1 Mysoria ambigua
CGTTCGACCCGGGAATCGAACCCGGGACCTCCCGATCGGCAGTCGCACCTGCAACCAACACGACCAACGAGGCAGTTGGACTTGTTTGTGGATGAACATTAATCGGTTTAATTAACGATTTATACATAGTTATTTGTCACGAAGAAAGCATCCTTTTTGCATAATACAAATAGTGTTCAGCATTTTGTGACCTGTCATGAGGGGGGTGTTGCTGTTTTGATTTAAATGTGGTGCAGCTGTCTTCGGCACCGTGGGGTTACTCCGGGATCTGGAGATCACCAGCGGCATTAGTGCGCATCGCAGCGGTCAGGTTTTACCTTCAATTATACGTATAAACATCACCTAGTTCCACTGTGCTGGTTCGTTACATCAATTATTAGTCGCTCACTTGAGTCTCATAAACTGGAGTAAAAGTCGGAGAGTTCTTTTCATGTTATGCGGAGTTACTCATACAATGAGCTTTTAATGTGAATATGTTATACATGGATTCAAGATTTTCTTACTTATTCAAATCACGTAGCCTAATTGCGATATAGCTACCAATTACTTTTTAGTTTATTCTTAGTTGCTAGAATAAAATTCAAACCACAAATATTTGTTCATATCCACGTTATATTAAAAACATTTTGTAAAAATAAGTGTAATTAAGTGTTCGAAGCAAATCACGATTTAATTACTTATTAGAAACAATCACCACGAAGGACTTATTCATGTTTTGGCAGGGGTTAAGTTGTAAAAACCTTAAGAAATTATTTTAACGGTAGAACTAGATAGCGAAAAAATCTGCGACAGGATTTGCTGCCATCCGGTTTCTTAATATTTATTTTGCTTCATTTTACCGTTTCTAAAGATAAAGAAAATAATATAAAAAATATTATAAGACCTGAGTATTAAGTTTATTTCGTTATAATATAAATATTTCTTAGAAACGATATACAGATAAATACTTCACAAGAAGCAAATGAATATAATATAGTTGGCGTCACTTGTATTTTTTTATACCCGTTGATTGTTGCGAGTTAAGCTTGTTCGACCGTACATAGGACGACATAGAGCAAGAATTAATACATTGTGACAGGAAAAAATGAACCGTAATCGCAAAATTATATATGAGGTTATTATAAAAATTCAATTTTTAACTTTTAATTGGAAATTTCCACTAAAAACTCGGAGTCTGGAGTTGTTAATGGGACGTACTCGTAGGTATAATGTAATTAGAGAATATTGGGCTTGTTATTTTCTTCCTCCTACCCCTTCGGTGAAATATAAGTGTGATGTTATGAAACCTCAATATATATGTAGTTGGTACATGTAAAATCCGTCCTGAGATCAGCGTATGAGTTTAAGATGCAGTTTTAATACGGCGGCGGCGCGCGTACAGCTCATATTTCTCATGCTTGTCTCGCTCCCCATTGGCCTGACGCTTATTTTATACGTGACGCGAACAGCAATCCTTGTTACAGAGCTCCTAATGCCTTTTATTTTGATACATGAAACTATATCATGCTGCACATAATGCAATGCATTCGGTACTTTTCATTTATTCGATATAAACTAACATTCCAGTAGCCATTCAGTAGGAGAAATACTTTTACAAAGATAGACTTTTTAGGTTTATTTTAATTTACATTAGGTGCGTGAACTCAGTTAACCCGCAATTGACCAGTGTGGCAGACAAGCCTTAGCCATCTCAGTTTCAGAGGAGACTCGTATTCCGACAGTAGAATAGGATAAAAATAGAAAAAGTAGTAACAGGTATTTATTTTCATAGTGTCTTAATATGTATGTTCAAGTTCTACACATAAAGAGGATGTCATAAAATGAGAACATAGATATCACTGTTCAAACAAATATCAGCATGCCACGTTCATTTGCATATAGCCCGTAGCTGCCGGTATAAATGTGTGCTGTGGTGAGTAAACACGGCGCGGATATCGCTGCAGATATCCAAAGGAAACGCGGATTTATTAGCGCGACGACGCGGCGCGAAAGGATCGGCGTTGTATTACGTCAAGCGCGCTATCCGATCGTCATTAGCTTCCCATCGTTAATTATGGACTTGAAGAGACCGTAAAAACTGTGTTTACGAAGCCGTCGAGACACAGCGTGAGCCAGTTATGCGGTTTGAAATTTAGTTTTATGTATATATTTCTTGCGTATTATTACGTTTTACGATGAATAAGTAATAATAATGAGTTTTTACGGTTAATACAAATAATCCAATAGTAACACATTCATTTAAGAATGTTTTTTTATTTATTTTTGATTGTTTATTATAAAAGTAATGAGTTGATATAACATACATGTATTTTTTTAACATTACTATTGAGGACTTCGTGTACTGAGTAGGAAGCCCTATGTGGTTCGCCTGGGGCTCTACATCGCTGTATCGAATTCTGCAGTTAACCAATTATTATTAAAAATGTATTTCAGTTTGACGGGGAGAGTTGGCGGTTACAATATCAACGCATTTGCGACCAGTTTGTAAAAAAGTTTATGTTATCGAATAGTTGGTGGGTCTTTATCATAAAACATTAACTTTTAGCCATTACTAGAAATTTAAACTAGAAATGTTAAGATTTAAAATCCGGTATGAAACCGAAGACCTGTCGTTAGGTAGTCCACCAATAAGGCAGACACCCATTTCTACTAATTGCACTCACACTAATTATAATAAATAATTAATTATAACTTCATAATTCCTGAAGCATTGAAGAGGTAGGCAAAGGAATGCAGAACATTCCCACGATTCACCGGTTACGTTTACGTCCCACTATGCAATAGGTGGTGAGCCTATTGCCATGCATCGGGCACATATCCTGACTCCGAACCACTACTAGAAAATCTAAATTAGAAAATTTTGTAGTGCTCGACCCGGGACCACTCGATCGACAGTCACACCTGCAACCAACGAACCAACGACCAACGACTATTATTTTTGGAATAGTCTTTGCAAAAATAATAATATTGTTAAAAATAATAATACTAATTGCACTCATACTAATTTATAACTGTTTTCCTATTCTTATATACTACTAACAATAAATATTAGCAGTACTTTTTTTTTAGTCCACCTGATGGTAAGTGATGGTTTGTCCATCTGATGTTAAGTGGCTATTGCCGCCCACGGACATTTGTAATCAATCCCAGATAAGTCGACTACAAATGCGCCTACGTTGCGGACTACGTTGAAATGCCTCTAAAAATTATGTCTCCTTTACCACACCCTTCAAACCAGAACACAGCAGCGTTTAGCGCTGCTGTTATAAGGCAGAAATAGGTGTGGGTGGCGGTGGTGCCTCCGGAGTCGACCCACAGAGGGTTCTACCACCAATAAACTTTTTTTCTTAACTGCTAATATCGACTTTACTAACAGTATTCTGTACTTCAAGTGTGTATGAGCGAGTGTCGCTGGTTGTCTTTGTAGCTCCCTGGATTGGTGCCTTATTCAAGGATCGTTACGAAGGATTCAGCAAGATTCACCCATTTTGTGTTTTGTGTAAAACATGGTATAATTATACATTACTGTGATTGGTGCAACAGGCTTCATATAAAAAATACAATTACTTATATTGTATGAGTTTAAATATATTATCCCGTTCGAAGACATCAGACAGAATTATTATCCAACCCTTTAGTCCATTTGAAAGAGATGAAACGTACTTTATTGAGGTATAGTGTGAAAAACACACAAAAGATGTAGGTGAGCTTGAATCAATTCAGCGGCGCTTTATTTCGTTACGTAAGTGTACTCTATCTGTTCTGTAACTCTGTGGAATCTGTAATGAAACCGCTTTTGTTTATTATACCGATACTAAATGAGAAACGGGTGCACGAGCCCGTAACAATCGTTGCTTGCGCCGTTTCTTATCTAGACATTAATTATATCTTTTTAATAACAAACTCGGACAATATTTTATCTTTGCGTTATTTAATTCCTAGTGGATTTAATTACTTTCGTTGTGTCCTTTGCATACGAACGCTGACAGCAACAGCGCTATTTTCTCTTTCCAGTATTGTCTATTACTTGATGAGCTTTCATTGTTGTCACAGTAAATGCTGTGCGCATGCATTCGTATAAAACAAGTGTACAGTGGTCGAGAGCGCACAGCTTCCGAGAAAGCCTGTTGTCGCTGAGTCAATATAAGAAATAACGTTCGTCGGACTGTTGGCACACGGCGCGAGCCGGGCGGCGCCGCGGCGCGATCCTATGGATTAGGCTTCCAACACGCACGCCCGCGCCAACTTGCTATTTATGTTGGGCCGCTAACCAAACAACTTGTAGGCCCTTTATTACAGTTGTTCTTTTCCGTTCACGACGTCGTTACCACTTTGATAAAATATCGTGTCAATTTTTTTTTTCATTCCCAACGCGGATTACGTCTATATTTCTTTGTTGTTGCGGAATTAGGGAACGTAATCGTTTTACAATCGATTCGCAACTTTGCATCACCAATACTTCAATGTTTACTTCGTGGATACACGTTGCGTGCGTTATAAAGTTAGCGTTTATTTTTTATTGTCGAGTAGGATTGAATGAAACTTTAGCGATAACAAAGAGTTTGTGATTTCTTACGCAAGTATTTTTTTATTTATTACAAGGATGTGTAAAGCTAATTAAATGTTAAGTAAAAATTTCAATATACGTATGGACGTTGTCGTCTTTGTTACAGGTGTGTTGTCGAAATGACATGAATGAGCCGAAGCCGAGGATGGAACGGGCGGGCCGTCGCGCGAAGGCCGGCTCGCTGAGCGGGCTGTCGGGCGCGCTGCCGAGCGGCGCCGGCGTGCGGCGCCAGCGCTCGCTGGAGTGGAGCGGCGACAGGTACAGCAGCAGCGACGACGACCGCCCGCCGACCAAGACGCCGCAACTCGCCGACCGCGTGTTCGCCTCCCTTCTTGCTCAAGCTACCCAGCAATTTGATGGTGAGTGAAATACAACGGTCATTCGACAATTTACATATAGACGAGATACTTAACGCTATTTGCTAGTAAACGGTACAAGGATTAAATTGAATAGTTTTTTAGAGCACTACCGTGTTTGTTTATTATTTTTAAATCTTAAAACAGAGAATATATGGGGCAATATTTTACTATCTATTAGAAAATAATAAAGTTACGTAATAACTAATACACACGCAGCTATCTCTTAGGGAGAGACTGTGCTATGATACCTCTGATAAACTTTACATGTAAATTTCATAGTGTATGTCTATATATACATACGTATAATAAAATGTTTCCCCCAAACACTAAACAAGTACTCACTTTGTCGTATTATAGATAGCAATCCAACCTACAAACGACGACTTCATGGTCAGTGTCACTAACCATTGGTGGAACAAACCAGTCAAATGTCAGTGTGTAAGTAACGTCGCTGAAAACTACATAATACAAGAAACAGAACGAAATAACATTTCATTTGACACAACTTTTGATAAAGTTAAAAAATAAGCCGACAAAATCGCAGCCTCGCTCGCTACATGATAATCTAATGACCTCTAATATTTGGTCGGCGACTGCTACGCGCTACGACGTAGCGGATCAGCTTGGAATTTGTTATTCACTGAATGACACGGTCGAAGGTCCGCTGTGAGCCCTAACAAGTGAGATCATTAGTGGAGCGATGTAGGGAGTGGCGCAGGGTGGGGCGCGCGGGGAGTGCAATTGATAGGGGAGCGCCCTGTGGTGAGCTTATGAGGAAAACTTTACACGTAAACCCTCTACAACCTCCGCTTTCCATGCTTCTGTCATGCTAAGGAATTGATGAGGAAGAAGCACACTAAGATATGTTAATTATCGTGAAAAAAAGTGGATTCAGCTATTTATTGCGACTTTAGAAGTAATTTTTCAAAAACCTTTTGAGCTGCGCCATTTGTTTCATGACAGGTAGATGTACTTATTGGAAAAGTGATTTTAAATATTATTACTTTTCATGATAAAGGTCGTGTTGTATTTTGCTTTGACACGCTTTGATAAATTGCAATGTAAATATAAATTTAATAATACAACGCAATGTCAAATATTTAATAATACAAGTGTCAACTTTTCTTTGCTTCCTATCTCAGTTCCATCAAGTGGAAGAAGTTAAACAATATTTCTTCTTGGATATATTATTAATTTAATAAATTTAAGCCTATCAAGCAAATAACATAAACACAGTATGGATTAGAATTCTGTCGTTCGATGTTTTATGAAACATATGAAAACAAAAAATGTATTAAAATTGTATACTTCAGATTATGCCAAGGCGTACATATTATTGCGTGGCAAACTATGGCCTTAACTCTTCTCGTGTCCGACAGTATAATACATGGCTTGATAATGACGATGATGTTTAGGAGTATATATCTTATAAACACACTCACGTCAAAATAGGTTGTCAATTCACTCGTATAACCCCCACACCGAGAACAGAAAACTAAACTGCTCATTCAGAAGTCCGAAGCATAGAAAGCCGATCACCATTTAGCTAAATATCGTCAAATCTCTTAAAATTCCACTGACGTTTTGTATAATATTAGTTTAATGTTTAAGCTACGTCATTATAACTAATAAAAGGGATCAATTTTATCATTGATATTACGTATCAACGTTTATGGTTCTACATTTTGCGTTCGTGAAATTCCCCGAGACGCTCGTCTATCAAATGAGCAGAATAATTAACTTGTTCGTGTTGCGCACTCTAATGCAGTTTCAGTTCCTGAGGTAGGGGTCTGACATGCAAATGGCGGCTTTTTAGTCAGTTACCAGCGACCTCTGGTGAGTCTGCTAATGTGATTAGTCTCGCCGTACGTCGGTACACGCCGAGCTTTAATGCGCGACTAGACATACCGTGCGGTTTCATATTTAAGTAATCGATGCGTTCGGTTACCCGCCGTGTTTACTAAAACCACCAATATGTGCGGGCATTTTGCAAATGGTATCACAATGTACTTATGTAGCAAAGCTTAATGTTTGTGATTGAAAGAGCATTTGAATATTAAAGTTAGTGATTCGAAATGAAATCAGTTAATAATCGAGCTCTTAATGGCTCCGTCTATTTATACAAATGGTTAAAATTTCAGAGGCTCGAGAACATTGCCATTGCTGAATTATCTACCTAAGATATATAAAATATCGTTGACGGAGTTGTTTCGTCCACGGGAATTTTTAAGTCCAGTGGCAGTCCGTAATGGAGATGTATTTATATGCAGATACGTTGATATTTTTGGACACTTAACTTTGTCATTTCAATTTTTTGCATATACATACACTGAGTACATTTAGAATTACAGAATATTGGAACACGAAATCCTTTAAGTAAGCACCATAACATAAAATTTGTTAGTATCTATTTATTTCTTCTTTATTACGAAATGAGATTAAATACAGTTAAGAGGTTCATTACATTAAAAACTGTTATAATAAGATCATAAATACAAACGTGTAATACAATACCCAAGTACATATGTATATTAGCGAAATTTTCGTAATAAAACTGTGAAATAGTATTTTATTCTTAGTAAGTCTGTGAAATAGTATTATTCTTAGTAAGTCTGTGAAATAGTACTAGCAATAGTGTTATAATAGTAGTTAACTGTTTCCATCGACTTTATATATTTTTTAAATAAGAATTTGTGAACTAACCAAAACTACTTTCTGAGAAGAATTACAAAAATATTTTTTTAGTAAATTACGTAACAAGAAACATCTACATTTTGCTAATTTTAAATATAAATCAACGCACTTCATAGATTATACTGAAAAATATACACATTTCTAAACCAAAAAAACAAATCTCTACAAATGCATCTTGTTTTTATACTATATTTTTCTTCTCACAGACAGCACGAATATTAAGAGGTAATAAGCTTAGGTATATTGATAGAAGAGATTGGAAGCCATAAGGCGGCAGTAGTTTCTATTTCATTTCGTATTTTTCCCTCATGCCGACGGTATCGGTGGCGTTATTAGACGGCGGTCGAGTAAGTACGCAATATCTCCAGCCGCGCTCCGCAAGTAACCTCGCCGAAGCGATGCCCCGTTATTGCATGGAAATTTTTAGACGTGCACCTTCATTGAGAGACTCTTTCGTATAAAGGTTATCTCTAGTATTGTTTTTCGAAACGGGGGAGCCACATTATATTACCTTGCCTTCCTTGAATCACAAACAGGTTTATTCAATTAAGCTGTGCTCTTTGCGGAAGCGAATGATCACTGAACGTTGTTTTTACCGTATTACGTTGGTTAATTTTTATGTTCGTGACACTTTAATATTGTTTTGAAAATTACAAATAATTACGAGTAACAGAGAATAGTATAACCATAATAGCGGAGACAAAACGTAACACAGATTAAAAAGTCAAATTATTTAAAGGTTGAAGTTGTTATACAAAACAGTTTTTTATATTTAGATAAAGCAGGGAAGTTTTTTTTATGAAGAAATTATTTTATACATTATACATAAGTTCCAGGTGGTGATGTTGGGTTTATTGAAAGTCCTAGTTAAATTTACGAAACAATAAGCGGTTGTAATCACTCACAGCATAGACCATTGTCCCGGCTCGGAGCTTCAATACTCAGTAAATATAAATGCACAATGTATTATGTTTATGCTACATATGAAAGGAAGATTTTTTTACTCGTCTTTAATCTATACCATCAATGTTTATAAAAGAGGCTTAGTAGCTATTTAAAAGAATTATATGTCACTTAGCGTTATAGAAGTTATCGCACTTTTCACTATAAAATCATCCAAGAATTCATCACTAAACATCCTGTGTCATTCCGTTACTGGAAATTGTCCCCTCTAGAGGGAATTGCGCTTATAATCTGTACACTACGCGTACAGAATGGAATCGAAGACGAAAATAGAAGTTAAATTTTCATAACAAACGAATGTAGTCATCAAAAAGCTTCGATTTTAGCCGTATTATTCAATTTGTTATATTTCCATGCCGCCGACACACCTCGTCCATTTGCGTTCCGTCCGGGAATTGAGTAAGAATACCGGAAATTGTTATAAATGCTCGTATCGTGACATTTTTTTTCAATGTGAGGCGATACATTTATCGACAAAATTGATATATTGTAAAGTTATGGCAATATTTTACTGAGTAAGATACGTTAAGTAAATGCTACGAAAGAAAGTCCGACTCGGAACAATTATTAATTTTTTTTTATATTTTGTGTTATTGTTCTCTTGGATACATAAGAAAAAGTTAGTTATACAATGTGTTCGATAATCTACGTTTTAAACCTACGATTGTAGTACAATTTTAATAAGTAGTTATAACGTAACGTCACGCCTGTAGTCCCTGAAGAGGTGGACAAAGAAATGTTATACACTGCCACGTTTTACAGTTACGTTTACTTCTCATTATGGAATAGGTGGTAAACCTATTTCCATGCACCAGACACATATACTAGCCACTACTATAAAATATATATTATTAAAATCTGATAGTGCCCGATCCGGGATTTGAACGGAAGATCATCCGATCGACAATTGCGCTTGCAACCAACATGACCAATTAGGTAGTGGTGATAAATACTATTTAAGGTGTACAATATCGTATCGCGACAGAAAAAACAGAATTACAAATTAAACGATGGTTTTTATATGAACAATTCACTATGATACCATTCGTATTCGTACTGACGGTGTCATTGCACTGCGTGCGGTGTCTGGACATGCGGGCGGTTATCGCTCGTCGTGCTCATAGATAAGCCACCGACCTTTCATTAATACAATTGAAGACCGTTTACCGAAGTATTAATTTTCTTGAATACCTCGAGGTGAACTGTTGAAATAGTTTGCCGGCGATATCTTTGTTCCGCGATTCAATTCTATTAACAATGTAGTCGTATATCTCCCATTATTACGCAACTTTTAGTATATTTATGTAATTGTCTGGTAAATGGCAATAAGCTCACCATCTATTCCACAGTGGGACGTAAACGTAACTGGTGAACCGTGGGAATGTTCTGCATTCCTCTGCCTAACCCTTTGGGGATTACAGGTGTGAAGGTGTAAGTTTTATATCTGGTAAATGAAACGAAATTAAAAGCACTCTGAAAAACTCGAAGTGAACTATTTCGCAAATGTCATAGAGTTCAATTGCGGGGGTAAATAATTTCTTGACAGTAAGTAATAAAAGAAATGTTAGTTCAGTGACACCGACTCTCTTATTCTTTCTGAAGCAATCTGAAAGAACTTTTATAATGCGACGTACTGAATAATTTTGTTTTCTACCCTACTCGGCTAAACTATCGCTGTTTAATAATATTGAAACTATTTTCAACAACCATGTGTCCCTTTTCGATACATATGTCAACTTCATTCCCAAAATCGGTATTTTTTGTATTCAGTAACAATTCCCTGGATAATAATTCAGGCTCTAAGTGTATAAATATCTTAAATTATTCCCTTTATCATTCTAAAATAATTCATCTACTTAACTTTTTTCTTTTATGCTAAAATTCTTTGAAGTCGAGGAAAGCTCCCAAAAAGTAATTTTATTAATTACGAGTCAGGAATTCAGCAAAGTTCCAAGCCGGAGAGGTCCTTTCTTTCCCGGCGCGATCCATTATCTTATGAAGATTTAGAAATTCCTGCGGCGTGCGCTGCGCCGCGCCGGAACAACGGGTGTTTCTCGGCGAAAAAGGAATCTGTATTATCGTCGTTTTTAAATTATATTATAGCTACATCAAAACACAAGCACACTCGACGAGGGGCGTCAATGGAAATGGAAATGGTTGCCCATTTGAAAGAGTAATTTGAACATCGAAACAAAAGGAACCGTGAACTTGCGGTTACAAATTAATTATTCTTAGCTTATTGCTAAGGTCGAGTAAGTTTCGCCCTGGTCGCCGTGGGGGCGAAGCGGTAGGACTGCAAGAAAACAAAGGGTGGAGGGACGGTTTGCTGCCTCGAGGCCATTTTCTCAGTAAACGTTGTAGTACCTACCTCTCTTTGTCGTTTTGTTAGCCGGGAGGTCACGGGAGGGCGCTGTAGACAACCTCGTTCACCCTCTTTTGCAGAAACAGTCTTAGTTGACTCTAACAAACCGCAACCCGCCGTAACAGGTAGCTCTAAAGGATCATTAACATTATGTTGAGTAAACCCCTAATTGTTTTTATAAAGTAACTTCAAAATAATTTATACACATCTATATACAAAACATTTTCATTTAACAAATGGAGAAAGGAAATTGTAAAACCGCACTCAAGGACCCACCTCTGATGTTAAAAAATATTGAGTTATATATAATTATACTTTATCATTTCATTGAACGTTAAAATATTAATTTGTATACGAGCATACCTATTAGCGATTTAGTTCACATATCCAAAGGTGTAACTCCTAATTATACGGGTAGGTTGATGACGTAGCGCTGGAACAAATGGTGTTAGTGGTATTCATATATTGTATCTGCCTTAAGCACAGACCGCAGGAACACCGCTGACATAGAGCAACGAGTGGGTGCAGGAATAATGTGAATGGAGCGTTGGGTAAGCTACGAGTTGCCAACTCTTGAGCCTGCGATCTCGATTGACAATATATTATTTCATGCTTGCTCTAACATTATTGTACAGTAGCGAGAACCGGGAATGCTAGAAAGGCGATTAAGGTAAAACTAACGCGGTCGAGGTGGGGTCGTCGCGCCGCATTTGCGGCTTGATACTCGCCGACCGCGTTCGGAATTCTGACGTAAGGAAGATACTTAGTTTGTAAGAGAATATTAAGTGAGGGCAAGCTCTGGTCGTTCAGACATATTGAGAGAATGGGTAATTAAAAAATGACGAAGCTGATATACGATGTGAATGTTGATGGATGCACGTGTCGAGGGAGGCCAAGTATCACCTACCTTATCCAAACAGGCCAGATACTGATTGATGAGGAAGTGAAGTCAAGGAGTGATAATTGTAGAAGTATACATAGCTATGTCCAGCTTGTTTACAGGGAACTTTAGGAAAAAGTATTCGTATAAATTCACTTCATTCAACAATGCGGCTCATATTGTTATATTTGTACGGATTTCCATTAAATGAATGCTAAGGGAATAAATGCGTGAAATTGAAATTTCATGCGCTGACACGAAGTCGTGAATCTTGAGCGACAGTAATGACTTACGACCGGTTCGTAAAACACTGTAAAAGATTCACAACAAATTAATCGCCGTGAATTACATATGAAAAAATGGCTAAAAATGGCCAAATACAATGGCTTTCCCAATTTATTTGTTATACTCAATTTAGCGGACCCTCGCTTTTGCGGCTCACTATTCGCGTGAGCTTCTTATCTCTAGATATTTAAATTCCAGCGTGCGCCTCAAAATAGTTCAAATTAAATGGAGCTTGTAAATTAAGTGTTGCCATCACGCAATTCCAGGGAAATAGCTCTAAGTGGTTCGCTGTGCGATCTACTATTTTGTACGGTTTGACTTAATGACGACGATTTAAGGATGTAATTAACATGGAATAGTTCCGACTGTTTTCATTGTATCATATTATTGTACGTGTATTCCATTCATGAAATGAAATTATATGTGCTAAAATACGTAAATATAAATATGTTTATAATACAGTTAATGTACACCTTATATTGTTCTTGTTGTATATTGTACATAGAATGTATGTTACAATAGTGACTATATACTCTTTTATTAAATGAATACTTTTATTAAATTGACTGCCTCGTTGGTCTTGTTGGTTGCAAGTGCGACTGCCGATCGGGAGGTCTCGAGTTCGATTCCCGGGTCGAACAATGCAAAATTTTCTAATTTAGATTTTCAAGTACTGGCACGGAGTCTGGATATGTACCTGATGCGTGGCAATAGGATTACAACCTATTCCAAAGTGAGACATAAACGTAACCGGTGAAACGGTCGGACTATTCTGCATTCCTCTGCTTACCTCTTCGGGGATTATAAGGCGTGGAGTTACGTTTCTTTCTTAAGTTGCGTATTATATGAATATAAATATTACTATCTATAGTAACATGTGTAAGAGATTATATGCCTATAAAATGTTTCGCCAAGGCCAGAATTAAATCATTTAACGAAAAATATTTTGCAACGATTAAAAATGGATTTGATGAGCGGCATCGTTCTCGGGGGTAAACACCCGACACCGACTGGTTCTGTGTGAAAATTTAATTCAGGTCATTTTCATCGAGCGCGGAGGAACTTGTTATTTTCCCCCTACGGATCCTTTATTCAATGAAGAACATAAATTTCGCTAAAGATAACAAATGAAGCTCGCGGGCGTATCCATAAAAACATAATAATTAAAACAAAATTAAAACATTAGTGTTAATTTTGTTTTATCAATATTCACAAGGCAGTCACCGTTTGTACAGTGTAACTATTGAAACTTGAACTTAACATCACCCCTGTAATACCCGAAGTGGTAGGTGGAAGAGGACACTTGCACGTTTATCTTGGTTTTGTTTTCCTCACTACTGAGTGACTACTTCGGGTGCCGTACTAGCATCAAATAATATTATATTATAATTATATTATTCAGTTTTCGTTGCCGTACATGACATAAATGGAACTTGTGAATATACTTTCATCGTCATTTACATAGATATTTATACAGATGAGAATGACCACCTAATGTTTGTTTGGCATGTACGAGTATTTTTAATTTAACATGTCTTTATAATCAGAGTCAAAAGCTTTTATACCTAAATTACATATTATTTATATTATTGTCACAGTTATTACATAGGTCTTAGCTTTCGTAAAGGTTACGACTAAACAATAATTTGTTAGCTTACAAATTGATGCCAGAAATAAATATTGCTGTTATTGCTAACCTAACCTAACCTATATAACAATGAATACTGTTTAGCACAGGTCTGGTATTATTCTAAGACTTCTACTAAACATTTCTAGTAGTTACTCCAAGTCTGGATTTATGACTGGTGTATGGCAATACACTCGCCCCCTATTTCGTAGTAAGACGCAAACCTAACTGGCGAAACGTGAAAGTGTACGCCGCTCCTCTTCCTACCTCTTCAGAAGTTACAGGTGTGATGTTACGTTATGACATTTAACTACAGGTTTTATTATTGTTCAATTCGCTGTTCAGTAGAATAATTCTGTTAATAATTTTAACTTAGGTAGGCAGATACGAAGGCTGTTTACGATTAAGTACAAGTACAAGTGAACAAAGTAATTTTACTCTTTGTTAAGTTCTGCCGTTTCTTAAGTTCTCCGGGCAGCCGCAGCCGCGGGAGCGAGCCGCGCCCAGCAGCGCGACGTTTAGCTAAGTTCTTCTAAAGAATTTTAATATCCTTTTTATTAAAATGTACGAGTTTAAACATCAAGCATTATAAGAATAAACCTTAGAGCGTGTATGTTACAGCAAACTGTAAGTTAGTTTGTGTAGTCATTTAGTTTCCTCTTTAATTGTAATTTTTTAAAGGTAAATAAATTATTTTTTGAAATAGTTATTTTAGATTCTTATTTTAGAGGATGTAAAGTATTTTTAATTATAATAGTACCCAAATCTTACGGACTGAGATTTGCGTGCACGTTTTAAAGGGTCAACGGAAAATATCTTACAGTTATTAAAAATGGATTCGATGAGATTAGTAGACGTCGCGTTGCTCCCGGGGGTAAACACCCGACAAGGAACGATTGAATGTGAAAATTTCATTCGGGTAATTTTCATTGCGGGAGAAGAAATCTGTTACTATTCCCAGAAGAGGCAATTATGCAAATAATATTTCTCATCGCCATAGTTGCCAGATGTAAATATTGCTTTCTTTTACGGTAACCAAACTTGAAAAAATATATATTCTCCAGCTATTGTAACTGTGATTGCATGGGATGAGTGGAGGTTTGTGTGCTGAGGAATGCCTTGGAAGTAAAATAATAAAAATAATAACAATAAAATAATAAAGACTGATATAATAATGATAATAATGCATATATCATTAACAAACTTACATACTCTTTATAATTTCACAATTACAATGGGTCAAAAGGTTCAAAACTGTCAGTTTAATAACTAATTTTCGGCATAACTTTGTTAATATTACGGATATACGTATGTTGCCAAAAAAAGTAATTACGACCAAGCTATTAAAACACCGTTAGATTAAAAACCAGTACAAAATACTGAAAATGCTAATTCGTGTTAGACGGCGTTGCCAGTGCCACGTCTCAGCGTGGCATTTAAATTCAACCGTACTTGTCAAAGTTTGGTAGTTTGCAAATGAATGCCAGGTCGCAGTTCGTATTACTTAAGAATATTACCGAGTGCTGTAAATTTCACATCGTCGTCAAAACAGCATTGAATCTTTTTGTCTAAATTAATCATCAATTGAAATTTATTATATAATCATCCTGTTCAACAGAATTATAAATATAAATACACTATGTATTAGTAATACAGAATAAATATATTTGGAACTCATACCCACTAAGGTACAGAGACGTCTTTTATAACTCAACTGACAGCAGAAACATGGTATCTCTCTTCGATTAAATTAGTCGATTAAATTTTCATATTCAATCTTGAGTTGTTTACTAAAGGGAGGCATCGCGCCGTTCTCTGGCACGCACAGCTGCTATTAAAATCCGATTCTTATGTCTCGGTGATAAGGTCCAACTGTCCAGTCTAAGGTGGATGAATAATATAGGTGACCTATGATAACAAAAACAGTTATAACGTCGAAATATCGAGTGCTCGTCGACCTCGTAAATTGTATACATAATTGAATTGACATATTTCTATTCTGTTTGATCAACAAACACTACTACACATTTTAAATGTAAGACTGGCATAAATTTGAAACTTTTAACAACTTAATATCAAAACATTTTTACCACCAAGTCGTGGATGTATAATTAAAACTCACAATTGAGTACAAGTTAAATGACATCTCTTTAATTATTTCTTGACTTTTAAAATTTATATATAGAATTAATGATATAATTATTTTTTAATTATTCGGGTATCAAACGTAACTTCACGCCTGTAATCCCCGAAGGGGTAGGCAGAGGAATGCAGAACATTCCCGCGATTCACCGGTTACG
>DWEI01001685.1:0-16036 GCA_018245875.1 Mysoria ambigua
AGGCGGCAGTAGCCACTTACCATCAGGTGGACTGCATGCCTGTCCTCTACTTCCTTATTATAAAAAAAAAAAAGGTTTTGTACTGAATCTGCTCTGTCGTGCGTCGTTATTTTTACAAAAAAAACGACAACACGACGCCTATATATCTCGGAAGGGGTAGGTAGAGGAATGTCGTGCCACCAAGCACATTTCACTCGTTATGTTGTTGTTAAATGAAATAGTGGGCTAGTTTAATGTCCTACACCTGAAACATATCCAGATTCCAAACTACAACAGAATTTCAAGTTAGATAGACCCAATATTACTTTATCTGTCACTGGTACAACGTAGGAGTGTACTGCACTCTACCTACATTTACATAGGGTTTTACAAGCGTTATGTTATTAAAAAAAAACACGCGATGATTAAATCAAAATCAAACAAAACAAAAGAAAATATACAACAAGGAGGGAGTGAAGTACGTGCGTCAATTACAAGTTAAGGAATTCCTTTAATAATTCCGAATAATTAAGGAATTCCTTTAATAAGTTATTTAGGTTGGCAACAAGGCACCGAACAGGTCGACGACTTGTACGCGTCGGCAATTAACGTTGCGAAGTTTTCCGCTACACTTTTTTAATATAATTAGTACTTAATACCTACGTGCTCAGTCTGAATGGAACAGCCCGACTGAATCACAGATAACAGAAAAATACGTCAATACCTGACATACGTACTTATCTCTAAAAACTTATGTACGAGTATATAATATTTAAAAAGGCGAAAATCGTTATACTATCATTGGTTATGAAAGTTCGCTATACATTTTGTGATATTGTAAAAAAATAGATGTGCAATATCAAAGTTGTAAGTTCTCATATATTCGAAGCTATTTCAATAACCGACTGTGCCGAGTTGTAAATAACGCGCTTCAGTTCAAACAGTTTATTGACTAATAAAATCCTGTAATCCACGAAGAGGTAAGCACAGGATTGTATTACACTTCCATTTTTCACCAGTTAAATTTACGTCTTACTATAGGTTGTCAGCTTATTGAATGACTAATATCCGGTTAATTTTAACTAACGGTGACTTATGGATGAACCAATTGCGCCCATCATTGAACCTCAGAGATCGGTAACAACGTCACTGGTATGATCGCTTAAAAAATCTTGTCCTATGATACATCCCCATGATGGTCAGCGTGACCAAAGCTACATCTTGCTGGTCATCACGAGATGATGCCAAGTGAATATAAAACGCTTACCAAACCAGTGTACATCCGCTCTTATGTCGAACAATTCCATGTTGTACGAATCGGGTATATTGCAAAAGTTATCTTACGCAAGAACATCGTGAAAGTGCTTTGTTTTGAAAAGCAATCATGTTTGCAATGGTGATGCGTTAATTTAAATGCAAGTCGTGTTTCGCGGCGCGCCCTTAAGGGAAGAAAGCGTGTGAGCGCAGGCCGAGAGGCGGCAGCATCGTCGTGAATGTCAAGAGAATGATGCTATTTATTATTCTTATTAATGTAAATACGTAGTGAGTTGCTTAGAAATCAGCTTGCCATTTCGTAGGTCCCGGGTTCAAATATTTGTACGCACGTCTTTCTTAACAAAACTACAAGCGTTTAGAAGTTTGAGTATTAATCGATAGAACGGTGAAGGAAAACAATTTGTGGGAACATGCGCTCCTTTGATGTCTCCAAGAGACGTAATCTCACGCATGTAATCCTCGAAGAGGTAGACATCAGAGTGCAGAACATTCCCACATATCACTAGTTTACGAGTTCACTATGGAATAGGTAAGCCTATTGCCATACGTCTGGCATTTATTTGTATTTTAACACTCCACCAGAAATGTTAACTAGACACAAGTTAGAAAAATTCAATATAACGGAAACTCTCAATCGGTAATCACGCTCGCTACCTTTTTACCAATGAAGCGGTATATTCACATTTATATTTATAATAATAATAATAGTTTAATATAATCGATTTTATAACAGCATTATTTGAATTGAGAGTTTAATGGAAAATATAATGGAACGCAATATCTCGACGGTGATTCGACAAGAGAGCCGAAACCACGAAAGTCCCTTGACTCAGCGTTTTATAGCTTCGCGTCCGAAACAGCTATACATCATTTTGAAGTCGACAGCGACATTTATTAGGAGTCCTCGTCCCCTTGATCACTCGGTTCAAACAGACGGTATAAAGTTACATCTTTGAAAATTTTCTCAGTAACAATATTGTTCTCATTAGTGAGATGTACGAAAGGAACCTATAACTATTTCTGATTAAGTACGAACGTAATCGTATATTGCCAAGCGCACCCTGCACATTGCGATGAATCCTTTCAACATGATGGATGATCACTCACGGTTTTTTTTTTAATTTTTTTTTTATTATGTCCGCAAACAATTGCTTCACTTCATTCGGCGATATCTACCTACGCCATACCTGGCGTGGTGGTATATTTATATATTATTTTAAACAATCTAGTCACGCTACCTTTTATAATTTGACGAGGGACCTACGGCGTGACCGGCGGGACACTGGCTAAAAAGGTAACCGACCGATTTCGCTCCTGGATTGGACACTGTACACGTTTAGGACTGGATTGGATCGGATTAAAATATATTTGGATTGAACTGGGCTTTTAACTCTGTAAACAAAAGGAATATTGTAATACTACGTGAGGAAGATTTAATGACAGCACTGACAGCTTAGTAGTTTAGAATTCAGTTTCCTATTCACGGAGACCTGGGTTTAAAGTCTGTCACAATTTTACGAAAAATATGCGCTTGAGCACTAAATATAATTTACTGCAATAGTAATGAAAACACGAAAAACTTACCTTAGAGGTGTATGTAATGTAAAGCATGTGAAATCAGCCTACATATTAACTGTAGTTGGCCAGCATGGCAAATTATGGATTTAACCTTATCTATTCTGAGAAGAGACCCGTGTCCGATAATGGAGGATTAAAACTTTCATGAGGCAGGAAAAATGTCCGCTGAAATAAAGAGTCGTACGGCCTGAATATTGTCAATTTCGCGTAGAAATTATGGTAGAGCAATTATACGGCGCTGGATCTCCTTAAATTGTTGGAACTGCGTAATTGTATTCGCTGCTTAATAAGGAGTAGCGTCTTACCTCGTAAATATAAAGCACTTAATCTCATTTAATTTTGTTGTTTACAGAGACTGCCAAGTAGGCGCTGTAAGCGCGCCTTGTACTCGATGGCTCGCCGCTGACCACCAGCGATCAACGAGAAGCGAGACAGCGAGAGTACAAAGGTGTGTGATTTAGGTTATTATTAAGATTAATTTAACGACTAGCAAACACTGAGTGCTCAAAAAATGTACATCTTGAGCCTTCAAAAAAAATATTTTTCTTTAATAAATTGTTCTGCCAACCGGCACTTGGCCAGATTATGGCCTTAACCCTCTCATCCTGAAAGGAGACCCATGTTCCAACAGTGGAACGATAGAAGGGTTGATATCGACAAGAGAAAAACGTGTCCACTTTTTTGGTTTGGTTCATGTGGTTTTTGCATATTATATTTTGGACAACATAATTCTATAATATTTACGGTCGTAAGTTGGCGATGCAACAAGCGCTTTGCAATCTTAAATATTCGAGTGCTACAGTGCTTTTCGAACCATTACTACGCGGCAAGCCCGTATAAAAGTATTTTTAAAAATTTATTTCCGGGCAATTAGCTGGCTTTTGAAAGCGGGCTTAACCATATTTATTTCGAAAAAGTAGACATTCATGAAATATGTATTCGATGTATTCGTAATGTTCTCCCGCGTTTATACGTTGTAGTAAAAGTCATTTATATTTGTAGTTTTATTATATTAATAAAATATTAATAAATTATATAATATTAATAAAAATACACATTGAGTAAAAAATACGTTTAAAGGAAATAAATAAAGGGAGCATATTTTCAAAAAACAGCTTATCAAAATAGATGAGAAAAGATACTTTGCAATCCCCAACCGTCATGCTCAGCATGGTGTGGGCATAACCTCTCACAGTAGGCCTAAGTCCACCAGTGGACCGCAATAGGCCATGATGATATGAATAATTTTAAATGTAGGAAACGAATTTTTGCTGCAGATAGGCAATACGAATGTTGATAGACGCAGGTGCCGAGGAAAATGAAGACCGATCTTGATCAAATGGGCCAGATACTAGATTGACGGGTCAGAAGTCTCCAAAACCGGCATGCGTGTATGAAGAGAGTGATAGACATATTTGGCACTAAGTACTCTCAGCATACCCTATAAGGGACTTGACGTGTAGATATGTATGCAGAAAACTAGATAATATTAGACTTATGAAAACCACAAAATCTTTTGAATTTATTAGTTCACATAATTTTAACTCGTTTTAATTAATTGTTATATTTAACTCATTCTAATAAAATGGTTTTTAGGTAGAACAAATCTTCAAAGGTTAATAGATATATTTACGAGTACATACATGTCCGTCATCATCGACCCCTTTATCGTTCCACTGTTGGACACGAGACACCTCACAGAGTGACAAGGGTTCCGGTCATAGCTTTCCCGCCACCCAAGCAAGGGTTAGCAGGCTCTACGCGCCTTCGAAAACACTATAGAGAATTCCGATGTGTTCATTGACCGTTACAACAAGTGATTGTATTTTTAAAACGGAAATATTTTTTGAAGAGATGTTCGGTCCCCAATTCATTTAATTAAGAACCGTCTTATAAATTTTAAATAAACTTTCAGTGTACAAAATAATAATGCAAAATGCAAAAGAGCGGTAGTTAGCGAAAATTGAATGTATTATCATTGAATTAATTATTATTGGATTAGCATGATAGGTTTCTTACGGGAGAAGAACATATTATCAAAAACTAAATATCTCTATTCTTATAGAATTTCGGAAATTACCTGCTTCTTTCATTGCCTAATATGACCAGTATGATCTATCGCTTCAAGTTTGGTGAGTCTTAGTTTAAAGTATGGAAAGCTTTATTGAAACGTATATTTTGATCTCATTAAAGCAGACAGACTTGTTTTATTTTAGACACAACTCAGCATATGGAAGGTGACACCAATTGAAAGTCGCCTCGGCTTTAAATCTAGGGTAGTAGCTATAAAACAAAGCCCAATCTCCGCAGCACGCTTCGTGTCGCGGCCGTAAATCGGGGCCGCCTTTGGCTGCGACCAAAGTCACGGGTAACTCACACGCACCACAAAATAACGTAATATTGATCTATCATTCATCAGCACATGGGCAAACTGATTGCAGGTGTAAACAGGAACAAAATATATTCCTTATGTTTTAAGCCTTTTTATTATTTGACATCTATACCAAACGCCATCAGAATTAATTAGTCTAAATCATCATCTAACTTAGATGGTGTGATATAACATACACATTTTAGTATATTTTATACCTATTTCTCTCAATACAATTAAACCAAACATAAATATTCATATAAAATTATGTATTATTGTAATTTGCGGTAGTCACCTCTAGCGCACCTATTTCGCTTATCGTGAATAAGAGAGCTTATATTGTTTTCGTTAGATTTGCAGCGATCCTAGGCTTTCTAAGATACAACTGAAGGTAGCTATCAGGATTCACGTTTAACTGCCACCGAAACCATCACATTAAATAATGCAGCAATCAGGCACCTAATTTTGGACGTCAAAGAAGAGAATAGATCGCCATTTGTACCTGTTACGTATTTAGATGTGCATTTACTTTTTTCTAGGTATCTCCATAGCGCACAAAATGTAAGGAACACTAGTGTGAATTATGTTATATTATTTTGTTATCACTCTCCTGCATTATGTGCTTAAATATAACATAGCACCTTACTTAGGAAGTTACTGTTGCTGCATAGATTGGCGGAAATATGGCGGAAATTGGTATGGACCTTTCTTGAGTCGGAAATATTAAATTCGTATTCCAAAATTCCAACAAAAATTCTCAACTGTTCCCTAACAGCGTCCACATATATCTGCCACCGATAAAATCAAGAGCTCCCGTTTATATGCCTTCCGTAGGATTCAAACTCTCATAAAGTTTGCCACTATCAGTCACCCATTTAAGTTTTGACCGCGTTGGGGCTGATTAACTTTACAAATCGTTGGCGATCCGCATTCATGTCAAGGATAAAAGCGCTTTGGGTATTGGATTACGGAAACAAAAAAGTTCAGGGACGTTTTTTTCTGAGCTTGTTGACAAAGTAGTCGTGTCTACAAACAAATTAGTTATAACCCTACCAGAAACAGTTTTAAAATAAATTTCTGTAAGTGTTATGATATTAAAAAAGAAACACCTGTCAAACAATGTCCGTAATTTTTAGTTTCGTATTGTTTTTCAATCCCATGAAGACATAGCCCAGCTACAAAAAAGTTATACCGCAATAGGAAAAGTCCACAATTCTTGATGGAGAGGAGTAAGAATACATTCCCCAATCTCGTGCCTGGATAAACGGTACTCAAAAAATATTTGGGCTTGTGTAAAACATGTTGGAATGGTGAAATGGGAGATGTAATTTTTATGACTTAGTTTAGATGTTATTATCTATTCCCTTTCAAAACCCATCTAATTAATAATATTTTATTATTAACTAAAATCTGATTGCAAAGCTTAACGATACATTTACGTTGTAGAACCACTCTATACGATACATTTGAGTTTATTGTAAGCCGTGCGCGTGTAGTAGAATTATTAACGGGCTAGTGGATAATTGTACATCGAACGGCACTAGCGCTAATGTAATCGAAGCCGACCGAACTGGTTCAACTCTTAACGGCGTGGATTAGCGCCGCGGCGCCACCGCGGGCCCGGCACTACTCCCATATTACACAGCAATTTAAGTGCCAACCGCCGCCCGGCTAAGGCTTTGACATATTTATTTACTCCAAATTTATTAAGAGTTAGCTACCTTCTCCATCTTATTTATGTGATTGTTATCGCATTCCGTTTTGGGTTCACCGTTCTACATATTTGTCTGTGAAAATTATTCGTGAATTCGTGTGGTGTTATGATTTTTTTATTTAATGAAGTCTTTTAGATCGCTCCGGTTGAGACACAGTTTTTTATTTGACATTTATAATTAGTATCTGATGCAATGTTTAAAACATATTGTTATTATACTGTTTCAGTATAGTATTCAATTACTGCCTCTGTAAATTAATTGATTCGAGATATGTTAAGTACCATCTTCAATCCTAGTGTGAGGATTATGAAAAAAATTATAGAACTACATATGTAAATCTGTGAACTAAGATAAGCTGACACCTCTTTAAATCACTATTCGTCTAAACTGTAAAAAATGAATTGTTAAATCAATAAATATATTGATTGAATTAGTTTATGCGAGTGTAATTGTACCGCAACTCATAATATCTGCTATGTATAATTTTGCAAATTAGATCAAGACTTAATCTATACATATAGTTGATCATGATATCGCAGGCTCCGCACCGCATCCATTAGACGGCAATTTGTTAGCCCACCTT
Organism: Mysoria ambigua; assembly: GCA_018245875.1. Classification (NCBI taxonomy): domain Eukaryota; kingdom Metazoa; phylum Arthropoda; class Insecta; order Lepidoptera; family Hesperiidae; genus Mysoria; species Mysoria ambigua. The sequence continues at coordinate 7,502 of DWEI01001685.1, forward strand.
GCCGCGGGAGAGTCTTTAATCTCGAAACGCTCTCGACGGGCTTCTACTGAAGCTGATCTTTCTAAGCCCCGCCTATTATAATAACTTGGATTATATGTATTTGTGATATGAATAGATTACTAAGCCAGTAAAAAAAAATCGGTAAGATAAGAAGAAATATTGCATTATTAATTTCAAATTCAATTTTCTACATGAGAAGTAGGAGCAGGAGAATTTTAAAATGACACGGTTTTAATAAAAGTTAGTTTTAATAATGCAGCCGACATTCTACGGTGTTCAGTATAATATACCAGGTGCATCGTTGGAGTGTATTACGCTATCCTAGTGTATTACACACTGATTACGCTACTGGGGAAAGAGGGACGCTATATTATATTATTTTTATATTATGTGTAACTATATATTATATTATGTGTAACTGTGTGTAACTTCACGCATGTAATCCCCGAAGGAGTAGGCAGAGGAATGCAGAACACTCTCACGTTTCACCAGTTGCGTTTAGGTCGCACAATGGGTTAGGTGGCGAGCCTAATGCCATGCATCGGGCACATTTCTAGACTCCAACACACAACTATAAAATCTAAATTTGAAAATTTTGTAACCTGGAACCTCCCGATCGGCAGTTTCACTTGCTATCAACATGACCGTAACGTGAGATGTAAACGTAACTGGTGAATCGCGGGAATGTTCTGCATTTCTCTGCCTACCCGTTCGGGGATTACAGGCGTGAAGTTACGTATTCACTTAACAAAACTGAACAACAACGAAAGGAAATTTATTGACCGATCCATAGTCGCGAGTACCGCACGTTTACGTGGAATTCACCGAAAAAGTGGAAAAAAATGTCGTTCATCGTCAATAAACTCTTAAATAAACGAGCCCGCGAGACCTCGGTGCGCGGTAAATTATAAATATTCCTTTGTATCACTCTTTATTGTTTCGAATTGTTGATGAAGACAAATATAGGCTCCGCTGGCATTGTTATCCACTCCGTGCAAACAAACTGTCGCAAACAGCACGGTCTCAGTGAGGCCGGTTGCCCGTTCGTTGCAGACTGTACCGTTTTATCTCGGGCAGTTCGATTTTTTTTTATAAAGTTCGTAAATCTCACCGTATGCACTGAATTGTAAATTAACACTAAAGTAACTTACAGAAAATAAATATTTTTTTTAAATATGCAACTGTTTGTATTTATTTCGTAATCCCAAAGGGCTGGTCTGGTTATTTTCAACCAGTTTTGACTTGGAATATGCTGTCATTAGAATATAATAGGTAGTAGATTATACAGTATTTAAATTATGTTTTAGTAATGTGATAAGATAGTTATTTTAACTGCTGCAGTTATCAGTGTTACTGTCATAAATGCAAAAACAACTTAAACAAAACTGGGACGACACCATTAGTAGCTATCTCTATTGGAAAGTATTTAATATTTTTAAATTTTCACTCTTAATTTATTGATCAATTTGTATACTTCAAACAAACACTTATTTTCACTCAACCACGCCTGTTCTTTATATTCTCTCTCAATTGATAATGAAACATCACGCCCGCTATCTCCGAAGCGATAAGCGGACGAGTGCAGTACACTCCCACGTGTCACCAATAACGTTCCCACTCCGCGTGAAGTGGGAGACCTTAATCGATGTGTTTCCAAATTCGTTTCACGACTTGAAATATCAAAGTCAGCACCGAACATGTATCCGGTCGCACTAAGCGCGCACCTCCTCGCCGTTACCAGTATCAGACAGGTGTCGGCAATAACGAATGGAAAGTGTTTCCCCGTTTATGTACAACATCAATAACGACGTCCTCTCAAACAACAGTCCACTTTTTTTATCTCACCGTTATTTTTATTCTCACCATCAGTCGTCCACCCGCCAGTATTTTAAGTCCAAACGAAGCGTTCTGTCCTATAAATATGCTTTGGGGATTAATTTCGAATAATGTGTGCGTAGATATAATAACATTTTAAAGCTTTCACTTCACAAAAAGCGGCGGACAATTGATGAATTAAAAATAATAAACTTCAAAATGGCTATTTTTCGCATTGGCCTAACGCATTCATTGATAAGATACACTGAGATATAACCTTTTTTTACTTTTGAAAAGTGGTATTTTTTCAAATGCGTTCCTTTTTAAAATGTGGTGGTTTTTAAAAAGAGGTCCATGGAATTTTATTTGTGATCGTTATTGTACTGGTGCGAACAACGAGGTTCTCTCCGTCGCATATGCGTCCTTACGTGATGATTTATTGCGAATCACTTGAAGACTATAATAAGAATAAAGATATATAAGTATCATATGGCGTCACCTTCGATGATTCTAATAGATTTTTAATAACACAACTGCAAAATTGTTTAATAATACACGATTTATTGCAACCAACACGACCAACGAGGCAGTTGTTATTGAATTATTTTATTTTACATTTACAAAATTAATTATATTAATTAAATACACGTACCGCCATTGCACATTAATTATTGGGAAAAACATCGGCATCTGCAGTGTTTATCGATTCCATTTCGTGTTTTATATAAAGAAAATAAGGAATTTAAATTGTTAATGAGTTACAAATTTCCTGTTCATATTACAGCGAGGTATAATGTTCCAATTATGTTTTTCCACTTCGTCATCAGCATTATATTTTTGTCGCCCTGCTATTGGCGTCGGGTCATCTTCCAGAATGAAGAGGTCATGTGTTTCATATATGAGGTGTTTAATATATACAAAGTGCGGATGGGGTGATATTTTACATGTTACAAATACATATAAATAACTTAAGTATACCGGTAGGTCGTGTTGGTAGCAAGCGTAACTACCGAATGAGAGGTCCTGGGTTCAAATCCCGAGTCGGGCACTGATCGATGTTTCTGACTTAGATATTCTAGTACTGACTCGGAGTACGATTATGTGCCCGGTGTGTGGCAAAAGGCTCATCGCCTATTGACGTAATGTAACGTAACGTAACCGTAAACGTAACAGACGTAAGACAGACAGACAGAGCAGACTTAAACGTGATTGGTGAAACGTTGGAGTATACTACATTCCTCTGCCCACCGCTTTGGGGATTACAGGCGTGAAATTAGGATTTTACCTAATTATGTTCGTGGAGAAAACATCTAAAATCTCAGGGCTTGTTCAATGATTATAATTAAATCAAATATTCAAGTTCATAAAAGTAACTTTTCAGCTTCCAAAGCTCGTATTGCGCGTCAAATATTTCTATCAAATGTTAATAATTCAATTCTTCCTTATTTCCTTAAGAAGCCAGATTACTGAGAAATATTCTTATTGCCTACAGATTATATTATGAAAAAGATACGGAATTGAATTCACAGACATTCTTTGAACATTTCCTGTCATTATACTTTATCTAATATTCATAGATTTCAATATTTTTTCCTCGTAGCGTTGTAAATATTTTCCGCCATAGCAACATAAATGCGTTGACATACTGCGTAAATTTTAATTGTCACCTTTTGCGAAATGCCGTGACAAGGGTACTTCATTATCTAATTTGCGTGCTCTGTGACCCCACGTCATTTCATATTCACGTGTTCATTTTTAATGAAATATTTAAGAAACTAGTGAAATAAAGTGAAACACATCAATAAAATGATAAAAAGAACGATCAATATAACCATTCAAAATAAGGATCACGATTAAATGATCAAATTTTCGTAATACTAATACCTGCAAGAGATCGAAATGATAAAGCTCAGTTTAACATTGATCAATTGAGCACATAAAAAGTCATAGATATAATTACTCAGTAAACGCAATGTGTACTCTGTTAAAAGTTCACAATAATAAACAATCCATTATGTATTTATACATTTGCATTATACTCATACCTTTTAAAGATTTTCAATTTGAAATAAGCAATCGGTTTAAAAGCGTAAACGTATCACATGGATATATTTTAAACAATCTTTTTACTGAGCGTCTTTGAGATAAAAGCAGACGATTCGTTCTATACAATGCGATGGAGCGTTAAACAATACGAGACTGCAGCCCGACGGTTTCGACATAAATTCTAAAACAACTACCTATACATAAGTGTCAGATAAACATAGTGCAATGTATTTGAAAGGTTTCTACTCGCGATAAACAAACAAAATTCTCAGATATCCGAAATCATACCAGATTTAAGGTAGACGATATTTTTTCTAATGGCCTTTGAAACGTGTGAAGTCTGCCACGCGCCTTGTGATGCCACGCCATCCTGAGAGGAGATCTGAAGAGGCCCGGCAATGGGACAATAAAACGGTTAATGATATTGGACACAAAACGAATATCATGCAGATACATTAGACACTTTATTTAGGGTGCATGAAAGGAGCCACCGCAAGCAATGACTATGTCTAATTAAGTACGAACACACACTGCCCGGCGCACCCCGGACACTGCGACTAATCCTTACAACACCATGACTGACCACTCATAATCAGCTATCGAGTCGACGAAGAACAATATTAGTGAGAACTTGAACTCTGGCATATGACTGGTAATGCATTCACGGCGTATAATAAAACATAGATGTTAATTGTGGTGGTCTAAATCCACCAAAAGTATCTGCAAACAGAGACCACAATTAAGATAACTAATACAATATCTGTGAAAACATTCCTACGAAAAGCCCAGCACGAAAAGAACTGAAACTACTTTGTATACCTACACTCTTAAATCTACACTGTTCACTTTGAAATTGGTTATTTTTAGTTTTGTGACCGTTTGTATTTTCATGACTGATAGGTGATAAGGGTTAAGACTCCTTCGTTAGTCGTGATCGGGAGGTCCCGGGCTGAACACTACAAAATTGTCTAATTTAGAATGTCTAGCAGTGGTTCGGAGTCTGGATATGTGCCCGACGCATGACAATAGGCTCACCACCTATTCCATAGTGGGACGTAAACGTAAGTGGTGAAACACAGTGGGAATTACAGGCGTGAAGTTACGTTTATATTTTAATAACAGCCGAGACACCTTAAAGATATGTTATGCTAGGTGACAAAAAACCAAGTACACAAACGATGTTTGTTGCTGATTGGTGGCCGTTTTGTGAACTTTTTTATATATGACAGCCACAGCTTTATTGTGAGGTTTAGGCCATAATATTGTATAAAAACGTAGTATTCCAACAGTGTTTATTCCCCGCGGCCAGGTGCGCGGCCCGGCCCGCCGCGGGGCGTTCTCTCGCTCCATTGCACATCGAAATTGCGTACGCAACAACGCAAACTAACCGTAATTCGCACCGAAAACGAAATAAAATATATATGATTTATATATCAATATACATATATACATCTGCTAACATATAGTAACAATATATAATAACAGATATACATATCTGTCAATGATCCTTTGTAAGGCATTTAAATCTAACTTAATCAATAAATTGAGATTAAATATTTCTTTTTACGCCGTTATATTATTCATGACATTATTGTGCACATATTCTGAGATGGAAAATTTGGACCGTATCATATTATCGAAATATGAAAGTATACATGTAAGTTGTGAAATAAATACATTGAATAAATAATAATTTAATATAAATTTATATGTGAAAGAAATAAAAAAATAAACGAGATTTGATGTTTTTAGCGACATATACGACGACAGCGCTCAATAGTAACACCGTAGTAGGCTTGGATTACAGATTTATAAAAATATATCCTGTTTCGTGTATACTCATTTTTAACAAACAACAGAACGCAAATACAGGCGTAATGCGCGCACAGTGCCCCTTCGATTCGATTTGTGTATTGTACACAATCAGAATTTGTTATTCTGCACGAATTCGTTCATTGAAAATAAATTGTGTGTTCTCTGAAGGGAACGATAAGTATTTTTGTTTGTATTTTATTTGATTTTAACTGAACCCTGTGACAATATCGGGCCCGGCGATATAAAGGTCGGTGCTCGCCGGTCCTAATTAAATATAAGCTTTTGACGCATGGATTGTAATGTTCATTTCGTTGAACCTTTGTATGAATATTTCTTGAAAGCAATTTTAAGCCTGAGTTATCCACAAAAACGCAAACGGGTTTCATTTTAATCTAAGTATAATAATATTTTAATACCGCACTTATGCCAGTTTAAGCTTCATCGTTAAGGCGAATATTCTGTAATGTTGATCACACGGACAAAATAAACAGGAAAAGAATTTTACATGATTATATATTGTAAAAATCTATAGACGTTATCTAAGCTACAGTACATTCTGTACGGTAATATTATTAGGTAAATTATATGTTGAATAAAACTAATAACATTATTAAATCATTTTCGTGATGCCATTTTGCGATCGAGGAACCATGGGCAAAGCTTCCTTACGGGAGGCCTATATCCAGAAGTGGTGTTAAACAGTGAGATGATGAAAACAATGATTTAATGAAACATTAATGTCGTGGAAGAGAAGCGTACAGTAGCTTATTAAGATTTTCATTTCTTGTTATTTCTATCTTCATTCTCAATTATTAACGTCTCAGAACTGCCACAGTTGACTTTAATCTTGAACTCCAATTAACGAATGTGAAACTTTCACACAGTTGCAAAGATCAATTAAGAATGTCGTGTTACGAAAGCGAGTGGTAATTAGTTCCATTTAAGTTGTGCCTGCCATCTCGTCGGCTTAGTAATGAGTTTTCAATACATGCGCAAATAAAGGAGATGGTGTGTCTCAGGGTGCATTACTTGGTCCCTATAAATTGTATTGACACAATTGTTAATGTCATGTAAAAGAAATATACTGTGATATTATTTTGATAAAAGCGATGACGACGATTGTGACTGTCGTGATGTGGGTGACGATGATGAGTGACAAAATAAGATTTAAATGTGCGTATTTTCTTCAATCCAATATAGCTGTAAGTTTATAATAACAACATCTATATATCTGTCTATAATAAAAAGTAATACCTTTAATCGGAAGTCAATGTATGTCGGTAAAACAACCCTATGAAAATGTAATTTAGCGTTGTGTAAAGACTATGGGTGGCTTAACTTAGTTGACTCAAAAATCATTTCGATAGTAAAATTCAAATATCTTTGTTTCAAGGTTCACTTCAACAACATACTAGAGTAATAAGTTTTTGTGCGGTAGCATTTCCACACGAAACAATTTCAGACGAATATGAAACGTTATGTCTATAGTACTAGCAATATTAGTTTGCAGTAGGTTGTGACGATCGTATGGTATTCAATTTGCCACAACATATGCTTTCATATGTATGTTGATATAATGACATGCCCTTATATTTGCATAGTTTTGGTTACTAGTTGTCCCTGTAGCTTTGTCCCAGAATACCAGCTACGGTATGTCCTGCCTGTCGTAAACGGTGACTAAAGTGTTCTCCATCGCAGATGTTGGCAATAGGAGCCTAATAATGCCAGCCTAAAAATATTTCTATGAAACTACAAGTATTTTTAAATATTATTTTAAAAGTTAAGTACAAATCCAATCGGAATTCGACCTCAACACAAAAAAGTTGTTTGCCACCGTAGATTAGTGACTTGTTAATTGAAACACGGGTTTCTTGGCCAATATACATGGAGATTGTCATGGTTTAGGAGTTTCCTGAACGTTATAAAATGGCATATTTTAAAACAAATTTTCCGTAACTGGTTTCAAATCCCGGGTCTATTGCTATAGGATTTTTCTAGCGTAGATTTTCCAACAGATATTTTATATAGTGGGTCAGGTAGTTTTATATTCAAGATTTGTGGCGGTATATAGAGACGTAAACTTATACGCAGACATAGTTTCATCCAAAGTGGAAGGAACCTTGTGTCGTGGAAGACCAGTATAATCCATCTTGATGAAATAGGTTCGATACTTGCTGACAGGGAGTTTAGAAGTCTGCAACCGGTGAGAGTGTATGAAGATAAAAATGGATTTAGGAGAAGCACGACATGTCATTAAAAATATATATATTTATCACTGTGTTCTCTGCCTTACCTGCTAGGGACCTGATGGTAATACGTGATAATATAATAAATAAATTCATTAAAGATTCTGAATTTTGTGTAAATCGCGATATTCTGTATAATAAAAAAAATCACAAAACGTAATCCCAATTTACTTTGTGGCAAATAAAAACATTACAGAACTCTCTTGTTTGGAATCTTAATATAGATTTAGTGCGACCGTGTTTGTTTGACTCACTTCCCAACTTTCCTTAAATCCCCTTAAAGCTGGCTTAAGGAGTCAGGAATGTAGCTTCACAAAACAGCTATGCCTTATTTTTATGTGTTGCGAATATTAAACTTCTCTCTGGTTGATATTGTACTAAAAGAAATGTGCCTATATCGATTTAAAATTTAAGTGAATCTAATTTCATTGTTTAATAAATTCACCATGAAGAATGTGATTATCACACATAATAAAATAATTACGCTATTATTAGACCGAGTCCAAGTCAAACACTTAAGAACAAAATTAAGAACGTCATATATAGATTTATATGACGTCATATATAGATTTTTATGATAGATAAGCAGTGATAGCCTAGTGGTTTAAAATTC
>DWEI01001686.1:0-16034 GCA_018245875.1 Mysoria ambigua
TATTTTTCTTTTCATTTCAATTCAAAGTGTACCTTCACTGCTTTTAAATGTAGCAGTCCAGATTACCAGCAATCACCGGTCCTTGGAGTTGTCGCACAAGAGCGGCATACTTCCGCATAATGGCGCACAACCCACCAGAGCGCGGCTCACCAGATGCGCTGCGGTAATCTACGGGAGTATATATGGCCGTCGATACGCGACACAAAAATGTTCGTTGTTTGTCTGTCGATGCCGGTTTATGGCGCAGATACGAAGCGTTGAATAAAAGAAACGAACGCACCATGGCTCTGTCAACAGTCAACAAAATGAATGTTTAATTACCCAGCGCAGGTCGCCGAGTTGGGTTCCGTGGGGTTTTTGCTGTGACTGTTAGCATTAAGTATTTGTTAAGTGTTATATTTTTTTTCATGATTTGAATTGCGTTATGTTAAATAACTGAATAGTGATATGTTGAACATATTTCATGTTTCTCGGATTTGTTTCGTGATACCAGATTTGAAAATTCACATTATTGTGCAATATTATGCGTTACCGACTGATTGCTTAGTCAGATGTTTGATTCGTTTCCCACGTACGACGTTCCCGTACGACGAATATTTGTCATGTTGCTGGCGTTTGTTTTCTGTCAATAATTTTGTAAGTGTGTAATATATAATAATTTTATATGTATTCTGTGTGTAGATTTACAGTTTATTAGTTTATTAGTTGTATAATACAAAACTGTATAGTTTTGTATTGTAAATTACCTATATGTTTAGCAACTATATATGTTTGGTCTAATCACTTTGTCTAGATTGTATTCCATTAAACAGGTAATTCATTTGTACGATTGTACGATTTTACAATAAGCTTCCCTCTAATATCTCAAATTTCTCTTTTAAAAAATTTAAAACTATTGTTGAAACATAATTTAATTAAGAAATCCTATTATAGTGTAAAGGATTAGCTTTTTGACAAGCAGGTTTGGGAATGAATTGCTCTATATACTGTAGTAAGGAAGTTTGTGAAACAGAGATCACAATAAAAAAATACCCGGCTGAGTTTATTGTGAGTTCTTCTCAGACCAGGGTGCGTTTGGAACTCTCCTAGAATCATTAGATTTCAGTCGAGGAGTGTTTTCAAAGGGATTTAACTCAATATCCACTACATGTTGAATTGGGCCCTTCTGACACTCCTCCATTGACATACACAAGTGATCTCTGAAGATTCTAAGTGGAAAAGATATAAATAAATCAATAAATAAATAAAAAGAAATTTGGGAGTGTACTACAACCTACTGCACACCTATACCTTAGGTATTATGTTAGATTCTTGTAAGTAGTTCAAGTGATGTACCTCATTTAGTTTGATGAAACACACCGAGTGCAAGGAGCAGCTATCGGCCCCACTGATGGTGCATGTGATGTCTCCGCGTCTGCTATTCAGTATGTTAATGTTGCCATCCTCACCGATACTGGCTATGTCACCCTCCATTGTGTCCAGAGATGTGCATGAGCATTGTTCAATTCTACAATGGAGAATAGAATACATGCTTATGGTTTTTGTACAATTATAGTACTGTATTAATTTAAAGTACTGGAAATAGCAAATGAGCAAGCCAGTCACAAGTGACCGGTACTATCAAGAGACATTCGGAACAAACCATATATGAGACGATACGAATAGGAATGCTAATGTCAATTCATTTGGTTGATGTATGTTTCAATGATATTATGAATGCTTATTGGTTATAACCACTACCTGAGTGGTCACAAGCATGAGTGTTGATCAAGAATAAAATAAACTCCCAGTAGTCTGAAGGTTTTTTAACCAAGATAAAATTTAAAAGCTTCAATTGATCTTCACATACATACATGTCCTCACAGCGGGCCCCTTACACGGTAGGCCGAGAACATTGAGTTACAGAACTGTCACTCTTCTGTTACATCTCCACACATGCCCCTCTCTAATACATGCACACTTGTTTCAGAGTCATCTAACTCCCCCATCAGATTCATCATAATAGATGAGTCTTGACCAATTAATGTCAAATATTAAGAACTTTAATTGACATTGCCTATCATTAAAAACTAAGTATTAACATGATAATCCACAATGTCTAACTCTTAGGCGATACGAAGTGTGATGTTACATTTAATCGTGAAGTAGGGCAAGTAGTACATATAAAATATAAATATGAGGTTATAAAAACATAAGATAATATAAACATAAGGTAACATATACGTAAAGTTATATACACACTGGTTTTTCTTACACCTACAACCAACACCTTACCCAAAGTTGTGTAGCTTGCTCCAAGTAAAAACCTCTCGAAGCGGGGCCTGTCTGTCGTATGCACTAATTTCTAGCATTCTCACGTTCCCATCAGAGGTCGAAACTGCTATTATATTTTTCTCAATAAATTTAATTTCCGTGACGTCGCCATCCAACTTGTATTCGGATAATTCGCGAGGGTACTCCACATCTTCCTCTTCGTGGGGACTTTCGAAAGCCCAGACTTTGATCGAATTATCGTCATCCCAGCTGCCGGTGAAAAAGTGTTTCGTTTCGACATATTCTTCCGGTATCCATCGGATTTTGTTTATTTTTTGAGAAACAAAAGTACCTTGAACTTCTATTGGCATCTTAAATAATTGATTCTTATATCATTGAAGTTTTGTAATATTTTTAGCGGCACTGATTTAGTTCTCAGTTATTTAAAAATATAAAACAAACACTATGTGGACTGCGTTGATTTAAATCCTATTTAGAGGTTACCAGGTTAACAGTTAAAAACATAAGTAAAACGTTCCGTTTCATGTAGGTTCTTATTCATAGTACATTCATAATACGATAGGTAAATAGTTAAGTATTAATAGAATTTGCCAATAGAATAAATACTTCAAAAATTAAAACATACTCTTCACATATTTCTTTATTTATATTTTAATTTGATCAGTATAAATTAAATGAAAATACAATATTAACTCATGATTTTTTTCATGTTTTGAATTATATTCAAACAGTCTCTATCCGAAATATCTTGTTGTATTTCCAGCTGGAATTTATCAGTCAAAGTGAAATAATTAAAGTAATTAAACTGTCAAAGAGGGAGGATATAAACACTGTTATCAGTATCGATTCCGAAACATTTGAAGACATAAAGGTGGATGTGCTGCACTTAACTGCATAACTATTAGAGTATATATTGTAATAAGGCATATTGAACGAAAAGACCTGCTGCCGAGCGAAATTTATCTCATTCTAAAGTATATTTTATTAAGTACAGTTTAACAAGCAACAGGTAAAAGAGTAAGGAAGATGGTACGAAAAGGTTTTTTAACTCCAGCGGAGTCTGGAGAATTCATTGCCAAAAATTCCCAGTTTGTTAAAATTCTTCAAGATGGTGTCGAGAAATTGAGCGAAGAGGTAAATTCTTGCGTCAGTTGCTGTTAGCTACTAAGCAGTACTGTTAGCTATTAAGTACTGTTTAAAGGTGTAACATGTGAAGGTGTAACAAGTACTTTTTAAAGGTGTAAGGAGTAGACATGGCGGAAGATTCCTGCGCTTTGTAGACTTAAGCAATAAAATACTTTGTAGATTTATGTAAATAAATAATAACTATGCAGACTTAAGTAATATATTAAAAATGCCAGTAATTAAATAATATAAATACTTTTCATAATGTTGGTTTTCAAATAGTTTAAAAATTTACTATTTACTAATTTACTGACTGCCTCGTAGGTGGGGCTGCCGATCGGGAGATCCCGGGTTCGAGTCCCGGGTCGAACACTATAAAATTTTCTAATTTAGATTTTCTAGTAGTGCTTTGGAGACTGGATATGTGCCTGACGTATGTAAACGTAACTGGTGAATCGTGGGAAAGTTCTGCATTCCTCTGCCTACCCCTTCGGGGATTACAGGCGTGAAGTTACGTTTTCAAAATTTTATAATTTCTGTGCTTCTTTATTTTCGTTAACAATTGGTAGTGCTACCAAGAGAGACTGCAGTTAACAAAGGTTGGAGAATGGTTTTTAAAGAATAGTTTTTATACCTGTGAGTGCCACAGAATAGAATAGGGAATATCCATTGTCTTAAAAGACTGACTACACTGATAACCTGTCTGTTGAACCATACCAACACCATCACTCAAGCAAAGCTCTATGGATTTCCAAATGAAAGTCACCCATATAGGGTTTAAAATTCACACCTGAAAGACCCAAGATATGCAACAAGGATTGCAGAATATAACACAGATACTGATTGACACAGAGCTGGTAGAATGTATATTAAAATTCATATACCTAGGCCTGTGGAAGAGAATGGAGGAGAATATCACTTCGAGTGTATCCAAAACCTGCTCAGCTTTTTCAATGTTACAACCTGTGTGACAGTCATGGTGACACCCAAAGAATGAAACTTAGGATGTTTAGGTTAAATGTAAAGGTGATTCTGCTACACTATTTCGAAGATGTTATTATTGGGTGCCTTAGAATTTGTAGTATTTACTGGTTTTAAATAAGCCTGAGAACACAGCCAGAAGTTACCAGTGGACCGTCTAATAAAACGTTGCATGTGAAAATGGATAAGCCATACTTTGAGACGAAGTTATGATCATTTACTAATACAAGTGATGGATTGGAAACTCCAAGGAAAATTAAAAAGTCTCACTTCTGGCTGTAAAATGACAGCTGTCCATATCAGACTTGACGACGAAATCAGCAAGACACGGAGGCAGATTAAATATCTAGCCCGAGATGGTCACAAATGGAGACTCAAGGTGGATGTCCTCTGCGGCTTCAGAGGGACTAAGGATTGTAATGAATGACCTCTGATTCCATTGTGTCAAACCAAAACATGATGCTTATAACTTGTTTTTTTAATAATTATCATAATGTTTCATCCTGAAACCCTCAAGGATCTATAGAAAATTAAAATAGACATTATTATTATGATTGTTTTTATTAAAATTTAATGTTTATTGAAAGATATATTTAAAATTTGAGTAGCTTTTATATCACTTCACTGATTATTGGTAATAATATATCTTTGAATATAAGCGTACTAAAAATAATGCAATCATATAAAAAGGTGTGTCCCAACAGATACTACCCTACGTCACAGCCAAGGGTATCAAGTTGCCCAAACCAGGAGGTGAACCGGTCGAGGAGTTCCAGCATCCAAGAGCTGTAGATGCAGTCTTTTTGACTGACGCCTTAAACTTCTGCTTTTGGTCGAAAACAGAGGCTGAGGAGTGGGTTATCGATGGTCACACTGGTTATTATGCTTTGGAAGCTGCTCTTTACAGAGCACATAAGGTAAGGATATGTGCAAGGGGTAAAGGTAATTATTATGATAAACTGAACTCACATATGTGGAGATATATGGGAGTGTTCTTTATTTTGCTGTGGCTGGTGATGATTATGATGATGAACCTATAATATGCATAGCAACAATTAAGGGCAGGCTGTGTTGGATGTATGAGGTGACATATAACAATATTAACTATTTAAATTAATAATATTTTCAGGCCGGTTATGACATTACAAACCCAGAGTTCTTCTCGAAGATAACAGAAGAAGACCTGAAGATAATCTTGAAAGGGGACACAAAGGGAGAAGTGCCATTATTTGACCAGAGAGTATCTGTGATGCACGAAATTGGAACGATTTTGATAAACAAATATAATGGAACTTTCGAAAACTGTGTGAAAGAGGCGAACAAATCGGCAATGAAACTGTTGGACATAGTTGTTGAAGACTTTCCATGTTTCCGTGACGAGGCACAGTATAAAGGACAAAAGGTGTCCTTCTACAAGAGAGCGCAAATCTTGATTGCCGACTTGTGGAATTTCTTTGGGGGCGTCGGATGGGGGGAGTTTGATGATATTGACAAACTCACGATGTTTGCTGACTATAGAGTGCCACAGGTCTTGGTTTATTTTGATGTCTTAAGCTACTCCGATGAATTGTTGGACAAGTTGAAAAAGAGTGAAGTATTTAAATTATTCCCACTATCTCCTGTCTAATATTGAACTGAGGAAATATTTACGCTGTATCAGTTTCTGCTGCTAAGTTGGAATTTAGTACTGCCTTATATGTCCATATGCGTGAGTAATACGAGTAATGCGTTACGCGTAATGTCACCCGGTCGCGTAATGAGTAATGATATATTACTCGACCGAATTAAAAATCCCTAGTTACTTTAAATATTACGCGCGCCAACGCGCGTATGGTTCGGTGAAGTTCGGCGGGATGTACGGAGTACGGGTGTGATAATGGCGACATGTAATAGGACCAAGGATCGAGGGTTGTTCTGCCGAACTAGCCACACTGCTCGCACGTGCACTGCTCGCGTTTGCTTGCGATTTGGCGATTAAAAAAGAATGAATCATATTACTAGTAAGCTTACGTGTAGAATGTACTGAGCTAAAGTTGTAGTGGTGTACAAATGCGAACGCGCTGATTTTTTTATTATTGTTTCCTTTACATTCCTCGCAGTGGTTCGATTCACGAGGTAATTGAGTGGACCGCAGACTTTCTTATAAAAATGTGTTTTTTAACTTCGTGATGGACTAAATGTGAAATATAAATATATGTGTATTTATTAGGTTAGTATTTTGAACATAATAAGTAGTACAAATGACTTGTCTTGCGTCTAGTTGGTTGCGAGTGCGATTGCTGATCGGGAGGTCCCGGGTTCAATTTCCGGTTCGGGTACTACAATTTTTTTTCTAATTTAGATTTTCTAGTAGTGGCTCGCAATCTATATATGTGCTCGGTGTATGCCAATAGGCTCACTACCTATTACATAGCGGGACGTAAACATAACTGGTGAAACGTGGGAGTGTTCTGCATTCCTCTGCGTACCTCTTCGGGGGTGACAGGCGTGAAGTTACGGTATATGACATACCCTCATTATATCTGGTTGTGTGTACGCAAGTACACGGTAATTAAATATTATACAAAGTGTGATTAATATTATCATACAAAAGATATGTGCGAGGTTACGTCTCCACATTAATAAGAATCGCTCGTTAAAACATCGAGTGACGAGTGTTTTGCGATCATTGTATTACTATATCGTAAGGTATAGCCTATACTTAATACATACCGCCTTTATCACATCTCGCCGAACTTAACCGAACAGTGCGTATTGGCGCGCTGCCGCTCTCCATAATATGTATATAAAACAATAGTGCTTACACGTGCCTGTTACTTACGATGAAGTGATGTTGTAATGTGATGTGATATCATATCACACCTTGATGTAATATTTTGCGCATGCTAACTGTGTTGGCTGAAGGTTGGCGATGCACGTCAAATGTTGCAGCATGTGTGGCGCTGAAACTGTGATTGCACGCGCTTTGACCTTAATCTTAAGCATTTTCATTAACAAGGTGAAATGAATACACTAAGCTACTCAAAATCTTCAATGAAGTTTGATATTTCTGTTGTTGTGTTATATGTTTATTGATTTATGTAGTTTATAATGTTATGTACTTGTTTTTTTATGTCATTTTACACATTGGCAACAGTGTTCAACAAAAATTGCACTTCATTTTCTTTAACTGTCATTTCGACATGTTTACAGACATTCTCTTGGAGAGTGGGTCTGAGGAAGAAGTGGAGATCCGCGGATGTTCCATCCATTCCGTAGAAATGCTGAAGAAGAGCCTGGAGCACAAGATCGCCAGCCAGCAGCTGAAGGTAAAAGCGCCAAGCTCCATTCTGCTCGACTTCTTCCTGTGGTTTTATCGCAGGAAGCATGTGAATGACCTTGAGAAGGTCCCTTTCCACAAAACGCTGAGCATATTCTATTAATGCATATGCTTATTGGAGCAGGCATGCCAGGTGGTTTTAACATTTTTATATTTATCGAGCATTTTCAACTACCACAACTAGTTGTGACAATTTACAATTTACAAACTTACATATCCATGATTATTAATGTATTTTACACTTAATATATTGCAGTGGACACACATTGTGTACATTTTCGTCAAACCTATGTAATGTAGCTGGGATGTAATCATTTTATTGCACTCCATAGCCAAATGTACTGTGACTTGGTTAACAATTGGTGTAATAAATGTTTTTTATTTGAACCGGTATCTCATTATTCCTATAAAATCACCATCACATATATCATTTCTCATAGATTTATTCTTGTTATGATAGTAAATCTCTCTTCATTCTGTTAAAATTAATAATTTGAAAAACATGAAGGTCATATTTCCAGTGCTTTAGTACATAGAGAGTATGATGTTTAGATTTTTTTAACTTTTGTGTTTTAATTAACAAAATTATTATTAGGTACGACTTTTCACTTGATTAAAAAAAATGAAACAATCTATAAATTAATAAAATGTATTTATTTATATTCCATGTACATTTAGAGTCACAAGGAATCAGATAATTCATAATATACATATGATGGCGAAAATTTACCTACAGTTCATAATACCACTGTTCTTTATCACATTACACATTGCATAGCGGACATATTGCACTTATGATGTTAACACATAATAATATTTAAATATAACTACATTAACAGACACAACCGCAGAGGTACATTACCCACGAACCTATCTAGCCACTAATAAATTTAGGCTATTTACAACTTTGGCTTTAGCTACAAAAAAAAATAAAGATTATGAATGGCACTACATATTTACACCGTAACCTAAAAAAACACAGTGCGACCACTGCCCATATTTCATTACCCTATGTAAACCTCACCCACCGACTCCCACAAGCTAATGTCCTGCTTAATTCAAATATTTTTAAATAAAGATCATTATGATACATTAATTGATGATAATGAATTAAAAATAATGTTACAATAATTATTTTTTTAGATTGAATGTGAGTGGGATGGAAATATGGTCCTTTTATCGAATTTACTTTACACTGCTATGTATGCTATTGTATAATCTGCATTTTCATTAAAGATTCTATCAAAGATATGTCTAGTGGTTATTGGAATATTCTAGAAGCGTCGTCTCTAACTACTGCACTAGTTTACATGGAAGTAAACAAGTTGTAGTTAAAGTAATTTTCGTGTAAACATGTTTTTATTTCATGTATGTTTTAAGTTAAAATTCAATTGTTACTATTTTTATTACAAATGAATGAGTAAGTGACGAATGATTTATATCTTTCATCTAATGATTAGATCTGCATGAGTATGCTACACCTGTACAGTCATAAAATTTTCCGGAATTCATCATTTGTCAGTGTAAATTTTTTCTAGAATTTAATTTGTCATAGCTTTTGTGCCCATTCTTCCTCGAATTTACGAGATTATTTAATTGTTATTTTACAACTAGTATTACTTAGTACTGAACTTAGATTTTAAACTTTCAAAGAACGCTAATTTCGTTTTTATTGTACCAGGTTCAGGAACTGGACTGCCCGGTCTGCTAGATTCTTTTGTGATGTCCTCAATGCCTTCGGGAATTTCTTTGGAGCCCCCGGGAACCTTCAGTGGTGTCGCCATCGATAGTTTCAGCTCGTCTCTGAACTCCTTCGAGATACTTCTTGCTGTAAGACTATGCATATAGACCTTGTTTGAAGGTTTGTCAGCGTTGCCGTCTGGACTTAAGAAATTATCTCTGCTTTTCCGTCGCTTGATAGGTGGCTGTGGAAGCGACTGAAAGTAGAGTAATAAGTGTCAAAAGCTGCATCTCGAAATGTGCAATATAGAAAAAGGTCACATATTTTACATAACGTCATTGTATTTTCCTGAAAATGTCGACTGAGGAGTATAGTACTCTCCCACGAGTCATATGTCATACATTTATAACAACAATAATCTAATATTTGACTAGCCCGTTCGACTAGTAATTGGTTAACCTAATTAATCAGGATAAATATTTGTTTGATGAGCACAAGTATTCGTTTTGCATTCAGATGAAAGAAAGATATAAGTATTTAAATGTAATTTATGAGTCGTCTGGTTACCATAGCAAAGCCTGTCTAGTTCGTGTTCAGGTGACCGCTTGCGGAGATGTCCCGAGATATTAATTAATGTACCATCACCGAGTGCCCAATATTCCTACCCTTACAGACCTGGCCCGCTTCTGCTACATTCATCACTCTCTTTGACTCCTCATCAGCCAGTATCTGACCTTATTGGTCAAGATAGGTGTCAAGATGGTGAGTCTTGGTCTCATTTATGTATTTATATATTTTACCTATAATAACTGGATCACAAATTTGTTAATTATAAATATATTTGTACTATTTCACTCACTGATTCCTCTTTAAATAACATCTTTATCTAAAACAAGCAATCTAAAATCAACGTCACTAACCTTGATAGGATCATTGAGACCTTCCATGCTAACGAATTTCTTTGCCAGCTCCTTCACTCTAGGTAGATGCGGTAAAATTTCATCGATCTCACTTATCTGAGGCAATCTTCGCTCGTCAGTTTGATTTGTTACAGATCTAACCTCGGCAACACGGTCGTCGGCACTGAGCCTATCAACGGTTTCTCCCGGGATATTGTTATCAGGTATATCGATGTTGTCATTTCTGTCAGGCGCTTGCTCGTATCTCGGCGATACCTTATCGTCAGGTTTACACTTTACTATCTCGCCAGTTTGTACATTGTATATTTTGATAGAATCCTCCAAACTACTGGAGCTGTTGGAATATTCAACGCTGTTCGGCGACTTTTCCGGCTCATCGTGCGGCTTGTCGATATCCACCGTTAGCGGACCTGCGCCCCCTTTGTATGCCGATTGCAATATCTCTTCGAATTTCTCGTCCGTGTCGTCATCTACGTATATTGGTTTCGCGGAAAATAATGTTTGCTCATTGACATCTTCATATTCGATTAATATTTTATCTTGGCTGTCCCGCGGTATCGTCGTTATGGAATTTTGGTTTTGATCTTTGCCGGCGAAGTCTTTATACTGCTGGTTGGTTGCAATCGTATTGAATTGCTTTATGAGCAGTCCCTGAAATTTCGATCGGATTATGTTTCGTGTTGCTAGTGGCGGTGAAATTTAATAATGTATGTGAATTTGTTATGAATTTCTTATCATATAGGATGCAAGGTTATTTTTATGGAAACCTAGTAAGCCCCAAATTACGAAGGTCATTTTCAAGAGTAAGTTTGTTTATTAGTTTGATCGTGTGCTATGTACATGACAGACGCGTGAGATATCAAGGCCTGAAACGGCTGAAAAGTCAGTTCTTTTCGATTGTCCAATTAGTTGCGAGGGTTAAATTATAGTTAATTTTTGTTAAAGCGATACAGAAGCTTTGGAAAGTGTTTGCGACGAGCACGTGTGCTTAGGAGGTCGGTTAGACGTTAGTACGTCAGCAAGTCGCTTTAGTTTGTTAGTCGAAATTACATGCACCAAAATCTTACAACACTCACCACTAATTTCATTGAGGATTACTGTTGTAAAAGTACTGAAATGTTTAATAAGAAGGACACAATACTATGAGTGCATCTAGAGTCATAGTTCAATTAATAGTGCAGAGTGCTGTTAGTCAGCGAAGTTTTCCATTAATAAAACATGCCAACTGTAACACTCAACAGGCAAAGTTGCGATGTGTCAAAAACGAAGATATTTTTGAGTTTAGCCGTTCGGCCATCCTTGTACCATATCTGTATGTATGATTTATGGGTGTGATTAATTGTAAGAGATATCCTACGGTTTAGTCTAAGCGGACTCGGTCCGACGGTGGCGTCGCACGTAGCGGCCCGAGCCCGGCCCGGCGCAGGCGGCGGCCGGTGTACGCACACGGTGAGTACGAGTGCTCTGAGACTGGAGGTGGATTTAGAAATATGGGGAGTACTGAGCGTGCGGTCACCACTGGCGCGGGCGCGCGGGCGCGAGCCGCAGGCTGCCGCCGCGCGCGCGGCGCGGCCCGTCGCGCGCCGCGCGCCGCAGCGCCGAGTACGTCTCGAACAGCTCCTCGGTAATTTCGGGGGTTTTCGGTATTTTAAGTCTAACTATATCCTCGTTTTCCACATAACCGTCACCTCCGTTGCACACAGGTTTATTTTGTTGTCTTACGTTTGAGTCGCCGCCGACCACGCGTTTACATTGCGCAATACTGTCAGCTTTATAGCACGGTTTGTCGTGGTTTTCGAAAATGGGATTGATCGCGAAGTTGGGGCTCGCGTTTCTGGGGCTCAGGACGGCGCGGACGATGTTCTGATGGAGGGATGAGGCCTCGAGATCGCTCAAGGAACTGCTGGCACTTACTGGCGACGTGAACTCTGTATCGAAATTGTCTAAACTGGTCGACTTGTTAATGGAGCCGGTCAACGAACACGTGTCGCTGAAGCTGCTCTTGTTGCGACCCCCGGAAGACGATTTTGCCTCTTTTATATAATAATCTCTGCCGTAACTGAAATAAAAGAGACATTTAAAAAATCTCCTTAGAAATATGATATAGAATTAAATATTGCTGTCATTGATTTTACCGTTTATATTGTGGTATGTCATCTGCCAAAACGTCTTTTAGAATTTTAGGGGATGGACTGATGGAATCTCTGTCGCTCGTGCTAACGTTGCCAGTACTCACACTGAGTGCTGGGTTACCAAATTTGGTTTCATCATTTGTATTATTAGTATCACCGTTGATGTCCGGGATATCGTCTGGTAGTTCAATCTTTTCGTCCTCGAGACACCTACTCTTCGTGGTCAGCGTGTCGAACAAAGATGACGTACTTTTAGATGATAATCTCTTTTTGATTGCTTCAGGCGAGTACGGGTTGTTCGGCATGTCTACGTAGTTTAACCATTTTTTACGTTCTCTATACGCTATTGACCCTGAAAACAACGAACCAAATTCGTTTCAATTAGGTTCATTATTAAAATGACAATGAAATTTCAAAACGGCAACTAAAAATGTGTACCTGGTATTAAATCTTCCACGGCTTCAATACGAGGAGTTGAGTTTCTGAAAAGTGTAAAATGTCATTACTTCTAATCTCCTAGTAACTTGGTTAAATAATGGCGATATTTCATCATACTTACTGTTGTGTTTCATCTTCGAAATGTTTTCTTCTTAAACTGTCCGCGTATCGCTGCACTGGTATGGATACTGTTTCCTCATATTCGCCCTCGCGTTCATGACGACTCAGAGTATTATTAGATTCTGTAACATCAGAGCAAATATAATTATTTCATTGAGAAAACGAGAAAAAAGAGAAGTCGAAAAGACAGAACTTTATGTTTACTTTCTCCGTAATTGCGATCCTCGTTAATATCCGTTGCTGCCGTTTCCGGTATACCGTTCAGATCTTCAGTGTACAGTTCAGAATTTCCATTCAGTAGAGTTCTGTGTATTTCCTCTTTTACATTGAACTCCACCTTGGAGAGTGGTCCGCTTTCCACCCCGACTACTAATATATTGTTCTTATGTGCTGAATAATCATTAAGGTCTCTATTTAAATTGTTTTTATTAGGGTCCACGCTGTTCAAAAATTTTGTATTAACAGCGTCCACCGTGTCCTCAGTTGTCTTGTAATCGTTGTACATTTTCTCAAAGTCGTCAGTTCCGTCAACACTCGTGAGGCTGTCTGGCTCGAAGTCCATTGTGTCGTCTATCTTGGGCTTCCCCCCGATCACGTGTTTTGAGTCTAGGACTCTTTTAATGTCGCTTTTAAATTCAGCCTCCTGTTCTTCCGCGTCGCTCGCGTTGTCAGATAGATCTGTGGTGTCTTCGGCATCCCGGTCGCCGATGAGGGCCCTGTATTCAGTATTCGAGTTCGGTACTAACATCGGGACCGGCACCGACTGTATCGTTTTGATTTTCTTCTTCTGAAACAGCCAATTTTCCTCCCAAGAGCCGTCGATCGCTTGAATGTCGCTGCTGGAAGCTTCGTCGAAGTCTCGCTCTTCATTATCTACAATTTTATGATTATCGTAGGTTACAAATATAAAATACAATTCCTATACGCCTAAAACTATTTATATGCAATTCATTCTGATTTAAGCCTAATTTTTTTAATGTATTTGCACGTAACAAGCATTTTCAACTAGTCTTAGAACAGTATTAATAACTTCTTTACCAGTTTGGTGCACGATATCACCTCCAAATTCGGGGAAGGGCACTCGCCTCGGCAGATCCAGTGCGTCATCTGTGGCCTCGCCCTCCTCCCAATCAGACACATCGACTTCGCGGAGCTGCAACATTACAACGATGTATTCAAGTGCATGTTAATAATACAAGAGTTTCAAATCAAATAAATATATTTCCTCAAAGTTAGTAAATGCACCGTGGTCCATGTATTCCATTGTTATTTCCATATCTACCGTGAATTAATTTTTAATGAATCGATTTGTGTATCGACGTGAAGGGGCCATCTTCGGGCATGTTTTATTTAAAAACTAATGTCTTTAATGAGGTGCGCCACAAAATTTGAACCCAAGACCATTGGAGTGAGGGGCAGAATCATAAACCACCAAGCTGTCACTGCTTAGTAGGGACCGTCACCTTCAGCTGTAGGAACAGTGCTCTACACTGATACAGTGCTCGTCATTGGTGCACATTGTCATTGGTCAACTCACCTATGGCAACTAGGTAGATCATTATTCGTATCCAGAACCTATCCATTCATACGATCTTAGACACAAAACTCTAGTGACTCGTCGAGATAAAGAAATATCTCGGGACGTGTACACAAAGATGCAGACCTCATGCTATGGTAATCAGACAATAATACATGTAAACACACATTTCGTCACCCAGACTTAAAGTTGTGCTCATCACACAAATATCTATCCCGGGTGGCAATCGAGCCTACGAACCCTTGGCTTAGCGGTCAGATACACCAATCACTGGACCCGCGAGACGACATAACACTTAAAATAACATTAGGTAAATGTTTTATTCGCTGTAAATATAATTTTACTTTTGGTCAGGCGCCAGTCTCCTTTAAAGCACGAGTAGGAGTGCCTGTAACAGGAGATCTCAGTTGTACAACCGCAGATGCTTTTTCTCGTACTTACCGGTGGACTAATGTCTCTAGTGTTCCTGGACGTGAGGGAGCGGGGCGACGAGCGCTCGGAGGGCGAGGGGCTGGCGCTGGCCGAGTGTATCCCACTGCTGCGTCCACCCGAGCCGTTCTCTGTTTGGTAGCGCTCGATCACCTGGAACGGAATATTGGACTGTTGAGGAAAAGTTACCGACGCACGGTCTTTTTTACCCGCATACTTTTAAAACAAACAAGACAAACGCACTTGTCCGTATTGCGATCTGCTATACAGTATACGAGGCTCTGGCGATCAGCTGATCGCGAGGTCTATCTCCTGTATTCACCAATGGACTGAGACAGGCTGATGATATGATAATATAACATGTAGAATAAACTTCCTTTTAAGGTTTTCCTGGAGTACATGACTTAATATCAGAAAATACGCAAGGAGATAGTTCTCTTTCAAACCCAGAAACGCATTGGCCGCTGCTCGGCTATTGTGGCCACAGACGACGGCGACCATCATCCCAACTTGGTCCGTCTGCCAGCCCGCGAGGTTGTATGTGTCCATAAGTATACATGTATTTGTCCAATGCTAGTGGTCTGTCTTTGGAAATTGACAAATTGGACAGAATCAAATGTATTGATCACACAATGAGGGTTTAGTTTTTGGTTATAAAAATGTTTAATTTTTTATTTTATTTATAAAAATATACAACACAGTGGGCGCCTATGGGCCTGCTTTTCGAACTGCACGTAAGCTGTGTGATTCGTACTCGGTTGCAGCTCGATAGCGTTTCGTAACGTTGAGCTAAGCCACTGTCGCATGCGTATTATGCACCCTGAGGGCCGCTGGTCGCCAATTTCTGATTATACAAAACAAATATTACAATAATGCATTTCGTGATGTAAACTTATCTGACCTTTAAAGATAACACGGGTGATTAAAAGCATGTCCATGTGACATATGTTAAAGCAATCGCGTTCGGGGAGCATTGGTTGATAATGGGCCAACAGCGCGGATTAGATTACTAATAATAGGTAGGTATTCATTTAAAGCCGATACTGTTATCTACAGCCTAATGTAAGCGGAACTTAAT
>DWEI01001687.1:0-16021 GCA_018245875.1 Mysoria ambigua
AACGCTTAAAAATCTTTGTTAATACTGAAGTTCTAATTAAGATACCTCACGTATGTATACATTCTTCTAACCACTAAGTTAAGTAAGCTTACGTTTCCTTCCTTTTAACGACACTTTAGACCAATCCAATTTTGGGGTATCTTTATTCATATAAATAATATTATATTTACTCTTTTGATGACAGAGTAACAGTTAACAATAGATTTTCTTTCAGAAATTCATGACAATATTAAATATTCATGACAATATAAAAACTTAAAATGTATTAATAAGATCGGATTTAAGTAGCCGTTTTATTTCATCAATTTCAAATCCGGACATGTTTTACAGACGTAGTCAAACCTTAATTTGATAGAATAGAATTGAATTGAATTAGGCGGATTGCTGGTTAGTTGTCAAAGTGGATGAGTGAATGAGCAATAATTGACCTAAGACGGGCTCAGTTTTCTTTTGTCTGTATACCTTTCACCTCATCAGCACGATAGTGTTAATATAAAATAAAAGATACGAGTATTATAGTTCTAAAAAGCAGTTTTAATATAAATAATTGTAAATCTCTAGAACAGCTCCATGAAAATCTAACGCATGCATTAAATTACTCTACTACTCTACCCTCTAACAGATATGATTTGTAACAAACACCGTGACAAACAATATTCCTAATGCGGTAAAATTATGTGTCAAATAATATTTATATACGAGATAATCCGATGCGGTATAAACATTCACCCCGGCGCGACTGCTGAGTGATATTGACAGCTGCGCGCGGCACGTGCGGCCGATCACAAGTAATAACCCCGACGTTGTAACATTACAATTAGTTATGGCTTTTGAGTGACGTGGGATATAGTGTAATGTTACAGGTATGTTTTATTAACATTATACATAGTTTAGTCACCGATATTGACGAGTTGTTTTATTGCAGTCTATTCTTTACCTTTATCCATTCTCATTTCTTGATGATCTCTGGTTGAGTCATCTAAGCGACGAGATTTATAATTATACTAAAAGTTATTCAATATCATATCGGGAGACATTGAACATTTGGGATGGATTACAGGATAAATACAGAAATTGAGATAAAAATGTGACTATCAATATCTTTATTAAAAGAATTGATACTAGCTATAAATCTTTCGATAACTGGTACGATTTAATGCTGCTTCACTAGTATAAAAGATCTAAGATAGAATGTTTATGCCTGTAGCATTGTTTTGAGAGTATACTTCATAACTTGTAATATACGCGGCAAGGAAGGCTTAATAATTATGATTGATTTAATACACGGAATATTCTCCGTATGTGATTTGTTGTATATTGATCCGTATTATAAAGTAATAAGTTCTAATTTACTGTAAAGCAATCTATGTTACGTATAAACTATAGGGTGTTGCTTTTATGTTATTTTTATTAATTGAATACATAATCTCCAGGGGGTATGGTTCTTTTATTAGAATAAAATGAGCTACCCTTTCTGAATAATTATCATGTTATTTTTTTGTTCGTTAATTTTAGCGAAGGGAAAAATGCTGTGGACTCGAACAAGAGCCCAGAGAGCATCGATCACATTGTGAATTAGTAGCTCTGTTTTTTGACTCATTTGAAGTAAATAACTTAGTTGTGGACTGACGCTACTACGTATCCTATATTTCTTTAAGAAATGTTAGAACTAATTTAGTTTATCGAACAAAATAAGTTTCTTTTACTTGTATCGTTAATAGTTTTTTGTTGTATCAAACTTAGATCGATATATTTTAGTTCCGACTAAGCATTTTCACCGAAATCACCAAGCCAAGTCCCAGTTTAAGTATCGACCTGTTTAGTGGCCTCGACTTTTACATTATACTAGATAACTTGCCCAGTCACTCGATCTCTATAAATCTATGCCGCTAAGCTGACATCCAGATATATTAACGCGTAGATAATCCATTTAGAACAATCAACGCTACTATTAGCGTTAACGTTGCATAATACCGCGTCTGATTGATATATAGCGCGATTCGTTTAGTTTAACTAATGAATCATTTATGCACTAATTACACACATTTATAGTTATGGAAAAATTTACTTTCGTTTTGCTGCGAACCTCTGGGAAAATTGAATAATCACGCTGATCATGATGATTGTTTTTGCAGAAGCTCATTTCGGATACAGCAACAGTTATACTGATGTGGAACTTCTCAAAGGTGCCTGTCAGTGCTCATCAGACAATGTCCTGATTATTTTGAAGTGGCAATCTCCCAGAGTATTAATTGTTCTACGCAAGACATTTGTTTATATAAACTTTGTTTACTTTGTTTATGGTAAGTTTTAACATTGTGTCCAAAAATAAGACTTCAGGTGGAATTTAATATCCTTTGCACTAACAGAAACAGTATTTCAGAAAAATATGAAATGATATACCTATTTTGGCTATAAAATACCACCAATTTTCTTCGCGAAAAGTATATACAAAGTTATTGAATCATATCCCGATTGCTTAAGTATGAATCGTAGTACGTAATATATATTTTCGAGAGAATAAGTCGTTCTAATCATTAACACACACAAATTTTGCAAGCGTGTCTGCTGACCCAGAGGTCCAGAATCCATATTGCGGATCGAGCTCTACAGAATTTTTCTTATTTAGAATATCAAATAGTCGCTTGTGGAGTCTGAAAATGTGCCCTCATCACCTACTGCATAGTACGACGTAAACGTAACTGGTGAAGTGTGAGACTGGACTAATTTCCTCCGCTCGCCTCTTTAATCCTTAGCATTTAATCCTTAGCATTCATATTCTCTTATTGTCATTTTTAACCTCAGATAAGAAAGAATTAGGAAGGTGTATTAGCAACTAGACATGTTTTGCTGATTTTGAAACATACCTACTTTTATCCTAGCATCCTCAGTACTTACTTTCACAATTAATTGTTTTGTATAATATCATAAATATTGTTAGTTGTCTTTATCCTATTCTTGATGGCACAAGTCAGTGAGTATCGAAGAAAAATATCACCTTTCTTTGAGGCTGGATATCGTAACGTGGATATCAGAACCTGACAGGCTCTATCCGGGTTGATAAATGATCCAACTGGGGTTCGAGTTCTTTCAAGCAAAAAACAACCTTAACATAATATAATAAAACTGATTATGGATTGTATTCATTCTCGCACTGTAGACACCCCGAAATTGGTATCTATTCCTCGCGAAATATATCTCAGTTTTAAATACGGCAGTACGGTTTTGCTGAATGCTTTCGAGCTAATTTGAATCTCATTTATGCTGCAACAGAGTTTATTTTCTATGGATAGGAAATATAGTGAGTCCGTAGACGACACCAGATAATTTATATTAGAGAAGCGTTCATTTTTTCTAAGTTGCTTCGTTAGGTACCCAACATTTCAGCGAGAATTCGCCAAGGGACGTCTTTCGGCCACTTTTTATTAAACTTGAAAGCTGACGTTCCGTTTAATTGAATCAACTTGATTGAAATATTTTGAACGATTTCAAAGTCAAATTATGCTCGACTAGATTTCGTTCGGCCTTTCTGAGTATTTTCCATTTGCATTAATTTGCTGTTCGGTCGCTTTGAATAACGTTTAGAATATAGATATTCCAAATATTTTGTGATATAATTAATCGGTATTATAATATTATTCGTTTATGTGAATATTAGCTCATATCTACAATAATATTGACCTTCTTTTGCATCGGTACTAGTTGTGCGATTAGTGAACATTTTAGTGGATACAAAACTGAATTTCGTTTTAAAAATTATTTGAATTACGATTATGATTTTTAAGTGTATTTTTAACAGGAGGTGGTTGCAACTCAACTGCAACTTTTTATAGATATTGTGTATGGAAAGATTGAAGAGTGTTTCAGTGTTAATTTGTAGAACAGTAACTATCATGACACTAAAAATATATTTTAAATTATACGACCCATTGCGAAGACTTGCTAATGACAAGAACTGTTTACTAATTGCTAATGACATTATCTTGTTTCAGGTTGTTTATTTTTAGAACATGATACAATTTTCGGTATGTAGACGGCAATGGATCGCGAACGCTTCGCTGTAGTAATAAATTCTCATTTTCCAATCCCGATATTAATTACGGATTTATTCGACAACCGAGAAGCAATTATTGCGACCGCAACCGTGTGTGAACGCAAATAAGTAAAACAATAACCGTCCGTCCGAATGGTTGCGCTCGGGCCCATCGGCTGCGGTCGTGGTCACTAAAGACCTATATGATGGATGTCCGAGATTGAAGAACAGAATAATTTGGGTCAACTTTTTGACTTCTTTTATACAAATGGAACAAAAAAATTTATAAATTCTACAAACTCTGTTATGACATCCTGTTTTCAGAAATGGTAACCTGAATAATTTGCAGGTAAAACGCATTTTATATTGTGCATTTTAAGGCATTCGATGTATTCACAACTTAAGCGTTCATGGTATCAACACGTTACAAATGACAAACGATCCGTAACATCAAGTAACGTTAAGCGTAGTCGAATAGGTGATTTAGGTGACTTCTAAAAAAATTTTGATTGCTTTGTTATCTGTTAATATTATTCTATATTCACCTTTACATTCAAATCCCAGGCGCGCACCTCTCAAAAATGTGCGTTTTAAGTTTAAATATCACTTGCTATTACGGTGAAGGAAAAATCGTGAGGAGACTTGCACACCTTAAGTCCAGAAAAAAATAATTGCTCGCTAAGATGTGTGAAGTCTGCCAACCCGTACTTGGCCTGTGTGGCAGACTACGCCTTAACCCTCTCATTCTGAGAGGAGACCCATGTTCAAGCAGTGGAACGATAGAAGGGTCGATGTCGTGCATTAATCAGTGTCTATATTGCATCTCAACCTGCCGATACGTGTATTTGTAAAGCATATTACCATATCCTTACCAATAATATTAGGATATAAGTGTGATCAATATTATTGATCGGTAATAAGTGTCAAAGAATATACAACGAATAAACTGGTAACAGACATCAGCAGGTACTGATTCGATATATGTTCTGTGGTTAACAACATGTTAAATAACGTATGATTAAAAATCGTTACATTATTACTCCGTATACTAAGTCCACGTGAAGAAATAGGTAGAATTTGCTTCGGTGCCAGCTGATCGGTGTATTTCCGAAGCATTCCGAACGAGATCAGACACCAGATAGTTACGAAGTGGAATATAAATAAGTGGCGGGCTCATTGATAGGCGGCGCACGCGCATCTCGGTGCAAACCTTCGCTGCCACAGACCAAGTATCTCATAGAATGACACTCGATTTATGTTTCAAATAAAATCGATCGAAAAAATGCAAAAGATTTATTCCTTTGTGAAGGTTTATTAAGATTGTTATTATATGTTTAACCGGCGAAACGTGGAGGTGTTCTGCATTCCTCTGCCTACCGCTTCGGGGATTACAGGCGTGAAGTTACGATCGTTTTGTAATTATAATTTGTTTAAAATTCTTATGGCTATGTGCTTTAGAAAATATTAGATAAAATTGTAGGCGTGTTTTATGGCGTTAGGATAGACGTTTTCAACAGCAATCAATTTTATTTATTTTTATTTATTTTATTTATCAAGATCGTCAACATACTATACACTGATACAAGTCAAAAGAGAAACATACAGTTAACATTAGCAGGCTAAGTGCCAGTACAATTATAGGCGATGACAGCATGTAAGACGCTCGTTGGATTTTTGACGTCACTTTTCTTTCACTACTACCTCCTACAACTCACTACAAACCTTTAAATCACTTAATCATTCGTTTTTTACTGATATCTGTGACGTTTGTTTCGTGTTGGACAGTAAAGGTTTGTAGAATGAACCAGCTTCTTTGTTTTCTATCTCACAGTCTATGATGATTTTGATGAATGTACTGTTTTCATCTGGTACTGACAATATCGGATGTTGTTTATTTTAACACAATAGTAACATACTGGATATTGCTTGTTCTTTAATTGTGATACAGAAAGTAACCTTGAGTTTCAATATTGTTTTATCATTTGATATAGATATTTGTGCGCAAGTCTTAAAACACATGTATGTATATTATTTTTTGTAAATCGAAACGGATATAGCGTTTCTGTTGTAATATATATTCTGTGTTCAGAACAATACCTAGTTGTTTGTTGTGCCGATGTTGAAACACGGGGTCGTGTGAAGGTGAGCCGATTGCTAACACGTCGATCACGAGCACGCACGCACACACACACACACGTAAACACACACACACACACACGTACACACATTAACACAGCAGCACGCTCAACACTTGTTTAAAATGCCATCCAGACGTGTAGATCCCTTGTGAGTTGAATAATATCTCTTAATACAACGTGTTAAGGAGAAAAAGAGGAGTGCGTTCGGTCAACTCTATGTGTGTATAAAACCAAATTTTGTGGCCTCTTGCCACTCTGCTAATGTTGCTGTACCGATTATATTAACGAATGAAGGAGAAGGAGGGTAGGTCTATCTAAACTGGCCCTATCATATCATTGTATTGCCGAATATTGCGGAATGTTTGATTGCTCGGTTCTCAAATAAAACTTAATCTTACACAGTCTCAATACTTCATGAATAAATTTTAATACTTCTATTACAGGTTGTTTTCCAATCGAATTCTAAAACATGAAACTATCACTACGCTTTCAATACATTTCAGTCGTTTAAACATAAAAATGTAGAGTATGGATCAAATTAGCCTGGTTTGCTCGTCAACCGTACAGACACATTGAATGTCCTTCGGCACGCATAAGCAAATCACGACATCGAAAATCTTTACATACGGTCAGCAAAATTCAAGGGAACAATTCTTTTTTAAATCAAGTATTTTACCTATTATGTATATATATTTAAATAAAATAAATCATTGTCGCTTTTTGTCTAAGCATTGCTGTAAATAAAATTATAAGTATTTGTTAGAAAATTATAATATTACGTTATTAATTACTCGTTTGTTATTGAAATAAAAAAATGATACGAATACTATGTCAATGAAAACTACCAAATAAGTGAGACAATCAGAAAGTTGGAGAAATAAAAAATACACACACACAGTATTGTAGTTGAGCGAGCGAGTTAATGAGGAGACATATAATGTGGACATCACCGTTCCCGGCTAAGGACGAGAATAAAAGGCCCGTTGATAATGAGAGTCATTACTGTCATTGCCGACTCCGAACTGAACTGTGTTTTGCAATTCATTGCCCCTAACACAGTTTCATTCCATTGTTTGTAGTTTCTTGCCCTCATTTATAGATACCATCAGCTCGTCAAACGAACTGATGGCAGAAGATGACTGATGGCAGCGCGACAAACACTTGTACCGACTGTTTAATGCGTTTTTCAAAATACAAAATCAGCAATGTTTAATGTTTTAAGCAAAATATATTGAATCTCTAATAGTAGTTTTTATGTTATAATTTTTTTTCTATTTTGCTGACGCTACGCAGCCCGGTGACTCGATAGACGTCATTTACATTAGGCGACTGGTAAACACGGATTTGTCCAGCCCCGGCCACTGATGAAAATATTGTTTTCACAGTTTTTTTTAAAATGAATGATTATACAATGTGTTTCAAATTATTTTTATTCGAACTTTTAAAATATTGCAAACCATTGGAGTAAACTATCGTTGAGTAACGAGTGATTTAGGGTTCAGCTTTCTGATTCTAAGAACCAAACAAAACCAACCAATACCACAGCAAGACATTTGATCAATGTACACTGTTATAGGAAGTAATTTCAACAACTTTCTTTTGCTTTACAACAAGTTTCGCATTTGAATTCACATTAAAGTTTTCTGATCAATATATTCACAGACAGACAGACACAGAAATCGTCATTTTCATCATCTTATAACATTAGCTCACGATTTCGGATATTCTTAATATTGCATACTGCCATCAGCCCTCCAACATATAATAACAAAATAATAAAACCAATAAGAAATGAAAAAAATCTGCTACAGCTGAGGAATAAAATGGAGGGCCTCAAGATTTTCCTTACATATCGGGCGTTTTAAGGACAAAAATGATTTCTGCTCATAAAGAAATAACGGCTTCTGCTTACTCATAAACTTAAAACCTAGGACGATGATAATAAGGACGATACCTTGATAAGAGTCTTGTCATCTATATAAATGATATTATAAACAGTATTTTGATAAAAAATTACGTATTCCAAGTTATAACATATGAGCAGACGTACGTTTTTACACAGGCTTGTAGTACAAAAGGGTGGAGCACATAGTGAGAACGCACTCGTAATTACGGCCACAAGTATGGAAACTATCTGCATTCCAGCCCTCCGGAAGCGGAACTTTTGACTGCGTTCGTATGAAAAGCTTTTTGTCTGAAGTATACTAAGAGCGTTCCAGAATTTTTTAAAACGTAAATAACAATGAACGTCGGGATTTTCAGCAGCATTTTTTATTTTTACACGAGATTAACCGAATGACGGTTCTTTTGTCGTGTGTTATTTTGTTTTTGTGTCGCTCCTGTTACGCGAGTCCCGTGCCACTTATTCGGAGTCATCTTTATTTTGCGAAAGTGAAACAGGTGCGTAAGACATCTGATGTGATTACTGCTTTTCACAATTCTGTCTTATTTTTCATTCGCTCTTTTTCCATTTCCATTTCTCGTATTCCATAGATATAAGACACGTAGCTTAAGTAAAAGAGTGGAGTTGGTTAATCACGTTTTTCAAATAGTTACGCTCAATGCTGTCTTGCTGTAAATATTACGGAAATTTCTTCTCCGAATTGCGGAGTTTTTTAGCAATATTATTAGTAACAGAGTCATGAGCTTAGTATCAAACTAGTATAAAGGAAATCTCAAACTTTCTTAAAGGGCTCTTTGTACCAATGTGGCACCGTGATCACGAACCGTGCAAACAGATTTTAATATTAGCATATTTCTTCTACCCTTTTTGTGAGAACAATTTCAATATAAATGTACAAGTCCGAGACTGTCCACGTATAGAATAGAATATCTAACAAAATTATTTACTGAATACATTTATATAACAATGATTTTGTCAGTATATGCTAGTCCATCTACCTAGAGACGATCACCACAACCTTCACAAATATTATCACGTCTATGTCTAGACTAGACTCATTATACCAATAATATTAGTACTGTTAATGATACGAACGATAAGTATTGTTCTTGTTATTTTTATTTGTAATGGTATTTTGCTCTTTTCTAGTCATTGCTCGGAGTCTTGAGTCTTGTCTGGCGTACGGCAAGAGGCTCATCAACTGTTCCATTGTAGGACGTAAACTTAACTTTTGTAACCGGGGAGTGTTCTACACGCCTCTTCCTATCTCTTTGGAGATTACGGGCGTGATGTTACGTTTTGTTACAATCTACATAACTTCAAGCCTGTAATCCCCGAAGCAGTAGGCAGAGGGATGCATAACACTCGCATGTTTCACCAGTTACGGTTACGTCCTATTATGGAATAGGTGGTGAGCCTATTGCGATACACCAGGAATGTATCCGCACTTCGTACCACTAAAAGAAAATCTAAATTAGAAAAATTTAGAAGTGTCTGACCTGGGAATCGAATCCTGGACTTTCCAATCGGCAGTCGCATTTTCAACGAATACAACCAGCGAAACAGTCACGACATATATTTTATTTTATGTTATATTAATATTTGTCTCACCGTCGCTGAACTACATGGGAAGAAATGAGGCCTACATTGAAAATCAGTAACTAGACCAACTTCTACTTCCTCGAGTCGACTGCTGACCATGCGGTGCGATCATGCGACAGCCGTCCTGGTGAAAGGATTAGTCGCAAAGTCCAGCGAGCGCCGGGCAGTACGTGTAAGTTGTACCTATACTAGACACAATCGCCGCTCGGGAAGGCTCCTTTCATGCACCCCAAACTAGACCACCTGGGATCAAATAGGACTAATGGTTCTATTTGTACCGTTCTGTACGAGGTCGAACGAGGTCGAAGTTCCTGGCCGGCAGCAGCCAGTCTCATGCGAGCAGACAGCAGTTTGCTCGTTTGCTACATGCCCACTTATAAGCATCATATACATAATTTAGATATTATGCTTTACACAATGCATTTAAAATAAACTCTTGTCCACGTTCTTAACTTCCGCAGATTGAGCTTCTTGAATTGAAATACAGATTTAAGTACACAATGTCTCCAAACATCATCAAGTAGACTCGCAGGTGCGTCGCAATTAGAATTGTTATTCAACGCTTTCACTCCCACGGCCTCTAGACTCGGCGCTAATACGATGCGGCCTGAGAAACTTTTATTCTGTATATTGTTATACTAAATACCAGTGGCTTAACAATTTTGCATTTGCATTGTATTTAAGTGTAGAGGTAGAAATATAACTTTTTCAAATTTAATCAACTTTGTAAAGTTATTATTAAAGTTATGTAACATTTCTGTATCATACGAAAGATTTGTTATTTTTTGTTATTTTATTTGAATCAATATCCAGTTACGTTAGTATTTAATTAGTCTTCTGAAAACAAAATGATAATTATAAAAGAAAATGATAAATAGGTCTGTGACAATTGGTGCTCTCTGCCCATCCAGCGAGAGACCGCACGTGGCGATATAACACCTATAGTTAAGGTGCAATAATCAGAAGTACCGCTGGCGCTACTAAGGCGCTGAGTGTTCTCTGCTGTTCCGTGCGACGAACGCATTAGTCGCAGATAATGGTGGGCGCGATTTCACCGCTCGATGTCACTATCGGTACCACGTTTTAATAAATAAAATATTAGTCACACGGCGAGCTGTTTTGGATTTCAATACTGTGCTGCTTACCTAGATAAACTTAGATTTCAGTGGCTCTATAAAAAGGGAATACCGCTGTAATCTCCGAATTTTTAATCGATATTAATTTTATTACCTGTCGGTACTTTCTGCCTACACGGTAAGAGTCCTTCTGTGACCATATAAAAACAAGAACAACGATAAATTACAATGATAAAAAAATTATCAACCTAATTGT
Source organism: Mysoria ambigua (assembly GCA_018245875.1). Classification (NCBI taxonomy): domain Eukaryota; kingdom Metazoa; phylum Arthropoda; class Insecta; order Lepidoptera; family Hesperiidae; genus Mysoria; species Mysoria ambigua. Next base: position 11,009 of record DWEI01001687.1, read on the forward strand.
GCACAGGTATGCTCAATAACAGTTGAAAGTGTAGCAACATTGATCGAACTTAACAGATAATAAAATGACGATGTTTATGATGTATCGCTGATTAATTTTAAACTGCTCTCGACAAGCTAAAACAGTGTTATTGTGTTGTACTTGATCTAGTGATACTCGTATTTTATAATAAATTATTAATTGGTCTCATTTGGCTTAAATATCTTATTCAATATTATTTATTGTTATTATTACATAATTACCCCAGATCCCTTACGGTGTTACCAGAGAACCACATGTGCCGAATATCTCTACCTTATCGCACCAGACGCGCTTCTTCTCTATTCATGACTCTCGTCATAGAAGCAAGAGAATTTCAGAAAGTCCTGACGTTCCCGTCAGTCAGCATATAACCTATATGTAAAATATGGTTGAGTCTTGGTATCCCTCGTCGCGGGACTGCCCTACACTCGTCTGCCTATCTCTTCGGCGATGAATGGCGATGATATTACGTTTCTTTTTAAACCATACAGATAATGTAGCTATATGGGTAACGTTAAATAAAATACGATTATAGTAAATTATTATCTTAATTATGCTGTACGTTACGTTTATATAAAACAGTATCTATTTTTTAAGTTAAATTAGGACACAATTTTAAGGTCTCTCCTCATCGACGGAAACAAACATCATAGGTATGGTTCCTGGTTGGACGTGTACGCTTACTAAGTCAGTTCAAAAGAGTATCTACCCATTTTACTGTGACTCTACAAAAAAAATAATGCGATCTGTACGTATACCCGCAGTATTATTACTAATTAATAGCAGCCAATAAAATAACCATAGATTAACAATAACATTAACTGGCCTTTTGGTGCAGTGGCTAATGAGCCTGACTGTTGCGTTGCGATTCTTGAATTCGGTACTCATTCGGAATAAAATCTTGTATCATGAGCACAAGTATTTGTTGTTTTAAAAAAAGTCTACATAATTTATCAGCCTAATATAACAAGCTTAATTGATGCTTAGTGTTAGTTCAGATGTTCTCATGGTGTCCCAAAATATAATGGACTCGTATTACTTTATTATTATTAACCGCGCTAACGAAACGTAAAAAAACTATTGCTACAGTTTTCAAAGCTGTGCAAGTGCTTCGCTACAGTTCACAAAAACAGGTCTATTTCCTAAAAGAACTTTATTCACGTCTCTTATATATTATTACATCTCGTCCGTGGCACATCAGTCGTGCGGCAGTTCCATGACCACAGCGAATAGGAATAATTGCGGCCGCGAGTCGTGAGCGCCGATAGAAAGCTGTGGTTTCACCGCGCCGCGTTACTCTTGCAACTAGAAGTGACACTTTTTTATGTGTAAATATCAGTAAGACATTTAAAGTTAGAATTGTATTCCATCAAAATAAATTGTATATTTTATAAAAGTATTAATGCTCTCTGCCTACCCCGTAAAGGATTTAGCGCAATGATATTATAATGAATCTATTTTAACTTAGTTTGTATATGGTACAGAAGTGATGTGTATACAATGTTGGAGTCGGGTTTTCTAAAAAAATAACAGTACAGACTCGGTCGGAAGGTCGGCAGACTTCACACTTATGTCTTAGTGAAGACTAAAAAGTAACATCACCCTTGTAATCCCTGACGATATCAGTCACAGGGGTGTAGAGCACTCCTATGTTCCACTAGTTACATTTTCGCCCTTGGAAAAGGGAGAGCCCATTGCCATATACCGAGCAGGTGTTCGCAGCCAAGACAGTTACTAGGAATTTCAGCAAGAAATTCTAAGTGAGAATAATCCATTAGTCACCGACCCGGGAATATACTCCACGACCTCTATATCGATAACTGAGCTTTGCAATCTTGACCGACGAACGAGTCGTATGTAAAATATTAATAAAATATCGTAAAAAAATGAGAGACAATGGTAGTAGCGCTGTTCAATCCGAGACAAGATTGACGACAGTTATTTGTTTCGGTTCGTGTGGCGGCGAAGTGTGCGTGTTGGCGGGAAAGTTTGCCAACACTCTGTACATTACAATGCATTACTTTATTACTGCCGTCGCTTGGTATGGTGTAGGGCATTTTATGGCTATCCTTAAGTTTCATTTCATATTACGCATTCTGTAGTATCAGATCGTATGTAGGTACCTATGTTCTAAGAATGATCTAGAAAGACAATTGAAGAATACATATGTTTCATTATATCTATAAGTAGATGAATATTTAAACGTTAATAGTACAACGATCCTGTATTATTCAATTCTACATATATAATCCTAATGCTATATATATTCATATTCTATATAACCCTATCCTGTATAATCCTATCCTGCATAATACTATCCTACATAATTATATCCTATATCATTCTATCCTATCTAATCCTATCCTATCTAATCCTATCCTATGTAATCCTGTCGCGTATAATGCTATCATATATAATCCTGTCTTATACAATACAATTAACTTTTGTTCCGTGTGTTCATCCATATCATACAATTTATACAGAAAAGCGCGACAAAAACCGTTGGAGTACCTATTATATCACTAGACAAAGGGTTGACAGAGTTCAAAGCTGTAGAGTTCGTCTGTGTGCGGAAGTCATAATCCGCAGTAAAGCAAATAATATTATTGGCACCAGACATAAACATGTCACAAACGACTTATCAATGTAGGTTACATCGGAGATTCTTCTTCGACGCTTGTCTCCTATATATATTTTTCTAACAAAATCGGCAACAATAGTCGATAGCCGATATTAGCTCTGCGGGGTGGTTTAGGCAGCTTGAATATAAGTTTTCTCCTTGAAATTCTCACAATACTTAATACTTAGGAGAACACCGTCGACAATTCCATATATTTTTTTACAAGTAAATAACTTACTAACAAAATAATTGACATATTCTGTGTGTTATCTGTCATCATTTTTAAATTTCTAATAAATTTCTAATAATTTCTCGTTGGTCATGTTAACTGTAAACGCGACAGCCCAACGAGAGGTCCTGAGTTCAAGCTCGGTATCAAGTATTATTGTATTTCATAACTTAAATTTTATTTTAGTTGGTCGGAGTCTGGATATGTGTTCGGTGCATAGCAATGGACACTTTAGAGGACATGTATGCAACTTACTCTCAACTTACAAGTTACTCACCAAACTAGAGAATATACTGCACCCCTCTGCCTGTCTCTTCGGAAATAATAGGTATAATGTTGCGTTAACATGAAGTCTATATAGTTAAGTATCAGTTATATGGCAACCCCTTATTCTATGATGGAACGCACATATAAAATCACAAGTTAATCACAGGAGTGTATGACACATCGCTGTCCACCTCTTCAGAGATACACGGGTGTGATGTTCCGTGATAAATAATGTAATGTCATTACGAGCGACGGCTGGACACGACGGAGGCCGTTACTCATAGGTCACTGCATATTGAGACCGTCCGAGGTGAAGGCGCCAAGTAATATTAATAGAAGAGAAAAGTTGATATTACATTAAAATTAGGCTGATACTTAATTTATATTAATATATTATCCGAGATTAGCGTGGAAATAAAAATAAATGTAGAACGTCCTCAGATCTATAGGAATAAAAGTATTTGTCGCTCGGTGCTCTCTGCCTACCCCGTAAAGAATTTTACGTAATGATTCAAGGGCAGTAATAAGTTGGATTAAGAATATATCATTGACTATAATTATTAGATTAGCGATAATGTTTTGTGATTTTTAATCTTAAGTATTTTTATTAGGCTCATGCTGTAATTCATAATTATAATGTCACGTTTATAAAAATAATACCTTGCCACAACTTTACACAAGACAATCTGATCTCAAACTATCTAGAGTCCGTGCCGTGGTACTCAAACACCCGCTTATTTATGTAATTATATATACTTCTAATTACATACACGCAGCCAGACAAATACTTCTATACATAAATATTTGTTCAGCAACAACCTTCCCTAACCACTACCGATTGCAATCAAATATCATAATTTATCAATTGCTGTTAACTATAAATCATCGCAAATCCTGTTCTAATGGCCCATTATAAAAGTAACATGTGCGTGCGTAAGCATGTTTCGATATGAATTTTCATACGACAATTACATAGGTGAAAATGTTGTCGCGAAACTATTTTCAACATTACACAGAACATTACGCACGCGATTTTATAATCATCGCCGTAAGAGTATTTATACTGTTGAGAAAGTATGTTGGTATAATACTCTACAATAATGGAAAAACACAGTAAAAGATAAGATTTTTTAAATTTTTTTATTGTGTGATAGGCTAGCGTTTGGCAGCGATCCCGCCTGACGGAAAGCGCAGATGCGTCCTGAGATGCAGCACGCTTGCCTAGGTAAAGCCCATTCACCCTTGTTTAGAAGAGTCCCAGGTTGTATGTGTCCGGGAATACAGACGCCGGCAGTGTGTTCCACTCCTGGGCCGTATGGATAGCATGTATATATTACATCATGCCTTAATCCGCGAAAAGGTAGGCAGAAGAGTAAAATACATTGCTATGTTTAACTAGAGACATTTAAGTCTCATAATAGGATAGCTGGTGAGTCTATTACCATACATCGAGCATCCATTATTCCCGAGCATCATTTTTTCAACTATATTTGCCAATAAATTTAACGGACGATAAATTTTAAAAACAGTGATAATTTATTATTAACATCGCAGTGCATTAATTAGTAATACTAATAATTTTGCAATAATATTTCTTCACATAGTATTATTATGGTAATTCAAAAGATAAATTTATACTGATTTTTGTTTTGCTTTAAATCATTTGAGTAATCATTTGAGTAGTAGATGCTAATGGTTAGGAACAGAGCTGAAGACCAAACTCCGTGGAGTGTTATTAGGAACGCCTATGAGCAGTAGTGAAGCAGGAACAAAGTGATTGAAATGGAATCTGATGATATCATCAGTCCAGGTTTGCAGATTTCCCAATTCGGTATTCCATTCATACCATGCAAGGTATTAAAATAAAACTGGAGTT
>DWEI01001688.1:0-16020 GCA_018245875.1 Mysoria ambigua
CGTAACCGGTCAATCGTGGGAATGTTCTGCATTCCTCTGCCTACCCCTTCGGGGATTACAGGCGTGAAGTTACGTTAGAACCGAAGATATCTTATGAAATATCTATAACCGAGTTGATTCCAGTATACAATTAAAACTATATATTTAAATTAAAATAAATATCTAAAAATAAAACTAGCGAACCCTAAGATTTATATTTACATGGAATTCGATACAGACTAAAACAACAATAGCCTCACTCCCAAACTTCAACCTTGGGACATGTCGAGTTATACCTACAATTATTGAACTCACAATCCGAACACAATTCGTTATACCAAAGTCAAAATCATCGGGGGAACATAAAAGCGACACTTCATATTTGTTATTACGAGGACCGCGCGGGAGGGTGCCATTCATATTCAAATTACTTTCAAATCTATAACTATTATTATACCAGTGCATTGTGTTGGTCCTCCGGGACCTATATCATTATTCCTGTAGTCCTTCAAATCGTGTAAGAGTATTGTCACACAGTCTCTGGACGCCGACGCGTGGGCCAAATTATTGTCACGAGGGCGATTCAGAACCACTTTATATCAATTTACTGCATATTTTCCTTCCTCTACCATTCAGACCACAATTGATAATGCTCCACGGTCTTGTTAAATGTGAATACATTAAATATTCGATGCTCGCGAGAATTTCATGTGATGATTTACAGTCACCAAAAAATTTCTTAAATTTTAATCGTTTATTACAAGCGACGCTAATAAATTTTCATGGGAAATTATGGAGTCTACTGACATCCATTAGTAATAAAACATTAGTCGTGGAATTGAGAATTCATCGGTCCCCTTTGAGAATAATTTATGTGACGGTAAACATTTTTATGTTCCATTAATGTTCAATTCGATTCTAGTATCGGATTGTCTAATGCAAGTGGCGCCTGAGCGATCGTCGGCGGACGTCCTCTACATAAAATCTTGTCCCAAACAAACAAAAACTTTTAGCACCCACCCCGTAGAGGCGTTGTTTTTTAAATAAACAAGGTATGTTTTGTTGGGATTAACTCCGGTTAGTTTCAAAATATTGACTCGATTCATCAACTAGCTGGCTGGGTTTTCAGCAGAATATCCGATGGAAGGAATAAAATATTACACTAACCTTAACGTATAAAGTATTATGAAGGTCGGTCGACGAAACGGGGTTGAGGGGCCTGCGTGCTATGCTATTATACAATTTATTTAAACACCTGCTTATTTTTATTCCAGTCGCATTTAACACACTCTAGCGACCTTTAGTGCTGCGTTGTCCTCATAGACCTCTACAGTCTCTTCAATAATACCTACGCTAACAGCAAATGTTGGTTCTTAAAAAAATCTTATTCCTTTAATAAACGGCGAACGGTAATATGTACCCTTTTGTTATTATTTTATTTCATAACATGAGCTAATTTATTCTGTCCTTCCACGTATTTCATGTTTTCAAACTTGCTTATAATACGTGTGAAGATGAACATAGCCTCTAAAAGGGGGTGACTGGCTGGTCTGCTAAACCTTTTAGAGAAGTGGTTATTAGTAGGAATGAAAAAAAAAACAAAAGTTTGTGATTAATTAATTGATATTTATGGTATGTAAAGGGGATGGTTTGGTACAGAGGTACAGAGACGTACTTACGACAATGGTTAGCGTGGAACTTATATTGTACTATCTACAATAATATATGAAAATTCTGATCTATTCGATTCGCAGCATTTCAATATAAACAGTGTATAAAAATGATATTATAAAATAAATAATAAAGATTTGCCTTTTTCTGTAAATTTATGATTATAATTATATAAATCTTCATCGAGTCATATCTTCCATAGTAATCAAGTAAACTTAAGCAATTTAAAATAACCGTTAAAGAATTTGGCGCAACACTTGTACTAAGAAATTAAAATTTATTTTGTGTAATTGAATTTGTAGGAAGTTGATGAATATGTATATAAATTTTACCACACGTTTCGGTATACAGTACAATTTTCAGTAAACGTGTTGGTATTATTGCATTTTTATATTGGAACTCATTAATGATCACTATCAATTTTTCACGAACACTATCTTTAAGAAGAACACCGAAAAGTAACAAAGTTTATAAATTATTTATTTAACTCGTACGCGATTAGCATTTCATATAAAGACTGCAAAAAATTGATACAAATGTCTCGATTCTTCGGATACAAACAAAAACTGAACACGTGCTCACCATGTTTATTAAGCGACGTATGAGACACCTGGAACATCACATAAAACTTTATGGAACTACATATGTAGATCTATAGAAAACTAAGGTATTCAAATTTAAAGTATACGTAGTAAAATTAGGAAGTCTTATTATAAATTCGACGAGAAATACATTCACTGGACCGATATGCTGCTTATTTCATATGTATGGGAAGATAAACATGAAGAATAAATAATATGTAGACTCAATACTCGACACCTCAGCTTCAATGTACAAGAAATGTTAACGACCAAAGTTTACGTCGAAATGTGCTGCATGGTTAATCAATATCGTAGTACATTATTTGTGAATAAATGAATGTGCGTTACATAACAACTATTAATAAAATATGCTCTTCAAATCACCGACGAAAACATTTTTTCTTATAGTTTTTAATGAACACATGATATGCGTTATTCTTCCATTTAAAATAAAACCAAAGTATATAAATTCAAATCTCACTTGTCAACCACTATTTGAAAATATTTCGAATTCTAATAATGACACCACCAATCACGATTCAACAAGGAAACACGACATCGACAAGATATATCAAATTCGAATAAAGAGAAAGTTAATTCCAGACCACACCACCGCGTGTACAATATCGATTCTGTATTCGTTTCGTGTATTGGCTATGGCGCTTATGTCATTCGGATTACCCATACAAACAGTTACCGAGTAAAAAGGGCCATGATACCACATTATAAACACATATCACTACGCGTTTCCGCTGATGGTGCTAGAATTATAAATTCCGGATATGACAACACTATGGCTATTGTTTCAAAGGCAACAATGCAGACAGACGGACAAAAAATAGAAGGACGAGCGGAAAGAATAAATCTAAATCGCATTTGAAGTCGAGAACTGGTCTAAGCGCATTTGTTGTTTTGTGACCTGTCTTTAAAGCGATGGGAGCTGACGAAAGAGTATATGAAAGTCACCGTATTAGCTTTGAATTATTAACAAGACATGCCTCGAAATGGAAGGAACCGAAACGAGTGTCTTGATGAAAAATATATCTTTGTTTGAATGTTTAATAGTAGATCTTGTTTTTAAAAGAATATTTTTGCACAGTAATTATGGCTCAGTAAAGAAACGACTCAATAAATGATATATGAATATAACAATTAAGCAATATTCAAAAGCCCGGCAACCCCAATTGAATTCAAACTACTTACCGCTAATGAGAATTTCAGATTGATTGTGCGTGAATGTGCCAAATAAATTAAAATTAACGAGTCGTTCACATTAAGCGATACAGTAACTTGAGCTCGTGGGTCGCTTTCCTAAAATAATGATCATAAACTGTTAAATAATATTGAAACGAATATTAATAGATTTATATTTTAAACTTTGTAATAACGGCCATCATTTTAAATGGTCTCCTCGTGACGCGAGTATTTTGTTACCTGTAATAAGGTAACGGTCTTATTCAAGTCGAGTAGCAAGATCTTATACGAGAGGTAATTTTTTTTTACTTTTATATCTTTTTCTATTCATAATAGACGATACGTAAATAATTCGTTTTTGAGCGACGCCGCTATATTTTTGTATCGTAATCTTGCTTTAAGGAAAGTTGCTCATCCTAAACAAAACTATTTAATATTTTTGAAGAAACTACTTTTCTTTATATTTTAACCTCTAAACATGAGGCAAGAGATAAAATCTGACTTATGTTCGGAAACAAAACTTAAAGTTTACTTCCATATCATTTCCTTTTGACGAAATTGGGAAACTTTTCTGTGAGTCATCTAAATTAATAAGCGCATTTAACGATTTACATTTAGTTTTAAATTAGCATCCGAATATTAATATTTATTCAATATTATGAATATAAGACCAATCATATCGTAATATTAAACTGTTCTTTTATAACACAATTTATGATTCTTTTAAGCGCAAACGTCACTAACGTATTTAACCCTAACCCTAATTTATTTATAACGTTTTATTTATTTTATATTATAAATCACCTAAGAAAAGGAACACTAAAAATTGTCTTTTTTGTTTATATATGTCATAAACCTATTTAAAGCCCAAGCAAGTATTCCGCCATTAATGTGAATGGATGAGAACGCACACTTTAAGATTTAATGGATGACAGGGCGCGCAATAACACCACTTGGGTTACACGTGTACAACTTTTTCTCCCTAGTTTCAAGTTTGAACCAAAAAACGAAGGTGATAAGTAGGTGTTAAAAGACACCGCTTTTTAATACATTTTAAATGCAACTTAATTTTTTATTACTTTGTGAAGAATACGAAGAATACAACCTATTCGTTATTCATTCACTAGTTTTTGGTCTTTACTTCTATTTATCTTACTCAGTTTTCTAATTTTACATCAGTCTGAATCTATATAATCCACTAACGAGTTCATGAGATGGTCTCGGAACTCGCAAACAAATTTCTCTCACACCGCACCAACATCTCTCTCTATATTATTACAAGCGGGTCCTTTAATTGAATTTGCGGCAGTAGTCGTGTTGTTTTTAGCACCCTTTTAGCCGAACGTGCCTTATCTGCACGCGTCAAAGCTGACATTATCTGCTGAAAGCCATCAGCGCAAATGCGTCCAATTAAGCTCTGTGTATCATACAAGAGTAACAGCTTTATGGAAACACATTTTGTCTTTTATTTTAAAATTACTACTTGTGTTTTCGATAACTTCATGTTTTAAATTACACATAAATTTACATTTCATTTGATTTATTGTTATCTTATTTATTGTTATGAAAACAAACTATCTTTCCTGTTGTTGATTCTGTATTTTGTGAAATGTCTTAATGAATATATTTACTTTGCTTTTTTAAAATTGTTACTTATTAAGTTGTTGATGTTTATTATGTAATAGAAATATCAGCTTCTGTGAATTCGATCTATTAACATTAATACCAAGAATCAAATTTTATAGCTGGCTTCAGAATGTTCAATTTTGTTTTTTACTTTCAAGCTGTGATCTTCCGCTTCTTTAACATCGTTATCATAAATGTTAACTTTCAGCTCATGCTAGCTACCCCGACCTGCTCGCCCGCAGATTTGGTTACTGACACTGACTGATGCATCAATATATCAACTGCGTTCATATTCGAAACGAGACGCGCAAACTTTAACAAGACAGTCTAAACTAAGCGCTTGCTTACGTTCACTAGAAAATTATTTATCTTATAGGAATATATTTTAGCTATAAGTATAATATAGACTATTTCTGGTGAGATATTAAATGATTATGTAAATAATGCGACTTTGTCGCTTGATCAATAACGAGTTACTAATTATTTATCATGGCAGATTGTTAGGTTTTCAAAAGAAGTGATAAATTAAACTATTGTATTTTAAAAAGTACTCCCATGTTTATTCATTATCCAGATGTGCAAACGTGCTTATGATACGTTATTCAACATCGTGTTATGCCTGACCAAACTTGATTTGACGTTCATTTTAAAAACTTAAGACTCTGAACTCTTGAACATAACAAATCATGTCAAATAGTACATACCTCTTTAGTCTATTCATAGTTTTTTCAGTACTTGTAAAACAACTACTGATCGAGTGTTCCCGGCTTCGATTACCGTTTGATTTTATATTTTCTTGTAATAACTCGGAGTCTGAAATTGTACCCGGTGATCACCCCTATCCCGTGGTAGGAGATAAAGGTAAATGGTGAAACTTTATTGTGCCTACATATATTCCTCTGCGTACCTCTTCGGCAATTACAGGCATTCCTCTGGGTTAAGAGTTATTAGTAAAGTCGTAGCAGAGATCTCAATTCTGATCAGCGAGACTTCATTTGAACGACCTCATGGATCCATAATTTTTGGCCTATTCTGGAAACTACCCGTAAGTATAGAGGTTATGTAGTTTAATCTTGTAAACATATAAACGGAAAATACGACATATTTATTATGGTGTATTAAAAAAATCAGTCCCAATATATTATTAGGGTCCTGTCAGTTCAGGGAAATCCCTCGAGAGATTTTTACCTTCGTTAAGTTGCGGCGGCCGGAGCTCCTCAATATCTTGCTCGAGATTAGATTTATGCTTTATTAGTTTTCCGTTATTTAACTGTATACGGGAATTGGGAATAATTTTAAATGTATGGGCGCGATCGTATATCGATGGTGTATTAGGCAATAGTATTGTTTGGAATAATATATTAATCTGTTTGTAATATAAATTTATCATAAGCAGTTACTTAAGCCAGACTTACTCCTGGTCGCATGTTGGGACGTAAACGTAACTGGTGGAACGTGGAAATCCGCTGAACTCCTCTGGTTACCTCTTCGCGGAATACAGGGAAGATGTTACGCTTTCGTCTTTTCCAACTAAGATGAGCTTGTACTATACTAATCAGGCAGCTGACAAGCGTATATATTCAAATATCTCAATGTATTTCTTTCATAGAACGAATAAACAATTTTCCTCAGTTCACAAGTAAAAAACCATAATACAATTAACATAATATGTTTTTACTGTTGCATGGCAATACGCTTTCCACCTATTCCATAGTGGGACGTAAACTTAACTGGTGAACCGTGGGAGTATTCTGCATTCCTCTGCCTACCTCTTCGGGGCTTACAGGGGTGAAGTTACGTGTATAATATGTTTTTACACGAACTCGTATACTCATCGACGAGGGTTGGGTTTTAGAAATGTTTTATAGCAAATGACCACATAGTCAATTTAAAATGAGCACGCGAGTCAATGCGTCTAACATATATTTGGACAATAATAGAATATCTGACGAAATATAATATAACTTTTTTTTAACTTCGGCCACATTAACACAAGGCCATTTGATCCCCAAGTAAGCGTCACGAGACCTTGTGGTGTGGTAACCAGACGTTACGTGTAGAATAGGTGGAGCCACAGCCATTGCCATACACCGGGCACATAGCCACACTCAAAACCACTAGAAGAAAATTTAAGTAAGTTAAAAAAAATCCAATAGAGCCTGATCCATGATTTGAACCCGGAATCTCTCGATCGCGCCTACTACCAACACGACCAACGACGCATGAAAAAAGTATAATAAATCAATAAAAAATTCTAATATACAAATTATCTTAATTACATCTTGTTACAAGGTCGCAAAGGTCAAACAAAAAGTACTAAGCAACGTATCGTTAAACCTGTAATTAATCGTTTAAAAAAATCACAGACACATTGATACATAAGGGCCTTTCTAAACTACTGAGAGAACTGATACAGTGGACTTGGCGATTTTCTAAATAAAAGTTGTCTGGCAGAACGCAGTCACTAATACAATTATTTATTATGGGTTCGTTTACGAGTACGTAGTACAATATCATACAATAGGACTATACGATGCGTATGTAATATAGTAAGGTATAAATTTGATAACATGACGATGGTATACCTGTCAATTTATTTATACGGTGTTGTTAAGTCGAATACGTGAAATTATTTTATGTCTAAAAACTTTATGTACGACTTACTCAAGTTTAAGTAATAAAATATTTGACTAAATAACTAATTACTATTAATTATAAATAATCACTTATAATGTTACAAAGTTTATAATGACCGCACACTAAGCTTAAGATAACACTAAGAATGTCGGACACTAAGATTTCACCCGAATTATCAATCAGACTGAAATCCTGCACGCCTTACAACGCGCCTTACCTAAATGGTAACAACAATTCATCGCAGTACAAATATATCCAGTGTGAACAGGCCCTAAGTGGGACGTGGCAACACGTATAAAATAAAAGAATGATCTGCGTGAGATAGGACAAAGGGGAGTACAAAAAGTTATGTCGGCGCCCGAACGAGATGAGCCGATAACGAAATTATAAGCGCTACGCCCAGTGTACGGTTTAGACGTTATTTAGATCATGAGCGATTTATTGCCAAGCGATTAATTATATTTAGCATATAATTATTCAATCCGACGCTGCATCTGACAGTATCTGTGGTAGCACTGATGTGACAGTTGATTAAATTCCGAAGAAGTAGTTCTACATTATCGTATAGTTCGTGTCTATGCTAATTGAGGCTAAATCCGACAGGAACGAAATGTGTTCATTTATAATTCAGGTAGCAGATTAAAAATTAGGAATAACTCATACTGGTATCTTTTCACACTACTAATTGAAATTTTCACTCGCTTCACCCCACAAAGTAGCACAACTGGTTTAGGGTCCACCGAGATAAAATGAGCAAAGTTTGATTAAAGAGACTATTATGTGAACGTTCGTATGAGGACGGCGAAGTTGTAATTAATAATAGCCATCCGAGCCGAGTTACGGTAACATGAAATGTTCGATTACATCGTTCATTTGTTTGTGATGGACTGTTACTTGTAACACACTCTCATGTTATTTGCCGCTTTTCACAGAGATAAGTGTATTTAATAGGATAATGCGGTGTATCATGTGATCTGATCCAAAATATTCTTCTTTATATCTAATAGGTCTGCCTATTTGACATTTATTTTCATTTTGCTCGATCTAACCGCGCACGCGTAAAATATACAATCAACTTTCATTTGAAATATTACCGAAGTGCTAAGATACGGGTCTTTGCACGAAAGCCGCAAAGAAAGCTCTCTATAAAAGTCAATAGCAGACTGGACAATTCTTGGGTACTGCAAATGTATATGAGATACGAGTACGATGGTCACCTACCACGAAATGACCTATATCCCTGTTCACTAGGCAGTATAAACATATATAAAAAGCTACTACATCTATTTAATAGCCATTAAAAAATATTTTTTATTTCATGTACTTTATATTCTACACTACACCATTTTCAACATGGCCACATCTGATACGAATTTTCAAACCTTGCATTTTTAAATCTTGAATATTTTTCCTTTGAAACCTTTCCTATTCATCTTAATTTATTCAACTGAACTCGTAGTTTCACTTAAGTAGTTGATGTTTAATCGTCTTCAAGTTAAAATGAAGATTGACTCATCATGCGCTTTAATAATAAAAAAACGTAACTTCACTCCTATAAGCCCCGAAGGGGTAGGCAGAGTAATGCAGAACATTCCCATTTGCTGTTTAATATTATATTCTTGTCCTTTTGTTTCTCATCGATACCTATACCACGAGTTACCTCCAGACGGTCGTGTAAGCGTCGTAAACGTTTCTTCATTCACACAATCGATCTTCCCATGAACGTTACTTTGACAGAGAGTGTCTAAAGCGGTGTATTCATTATCCGCACTTACCTTTTGCCTCTTTTAAATTTGCACGATATACGGGTCGCTGTGTTTACTAGTGTGTTTTGTATTTGAAGTGTATTTTTTTTCATATAGCGTACGAAGAGTTTGATGGAAGTAGAAGAAGTACTACAAGTCTGTAAGGATAGAGACAACACTCGCGGATCTCTGCCCACCTCAAGTATACGTGTGAAATTAATGACGCATGTAGTGCCTCATTCTCATTGTGAATCTTCGGATTATCTTTTCATCGGAGGAATATGGAACTTTTGAAATGGTGACAAATTCAGCAATGACAATGAACTCAAATCGAATCGGTTCAATTGAAGCGGATTTAGAAATTCTCAAAAAGAGAACAAAGAGGCATCGATACTAATGAAAGATTTTCGATTTGAATTCAGTTAATATTTTTTGACTGATAAAAAATTGTCTTATATTAAACACTTAAATTAATTTCTTACCGACTAGTAAGCAAGCTCATAGAAATACTGTAGCTATAAGGCAATAGCATCATTTATATAGTTAAAACTATCAAAATACTTTTCGTAAATCAATTTATAAATTCCTTCAAAAGTTATACTCGTACTCATGACGGTTGTAAACATTTTCCAATAAAAAATCGAGCTTTAAATGTAAAAAGTTAAGTCATCAAAGTTGAACAGCCACTCGGCAAAAATCTGCACTGCCGTTAATTAATCAAGAAAGTTGTAAAGCACCGTACTAAATAGGCATGAAAATTTTAATGGATCACTCAATAGTCGACCACTTAAAGTTTTACGAGCGAACGGACCGGATTAATTGACGCGTAAATATAAAAAAATTACAATGTTCAACATTTCTTAGATTGCCGCGCACACGTACAGGCACTTATAAAGTAATTAATGTATTCTTTAAATTGGGTGTTTTTAAAAAAAAACATTTTAATCACAATATTTTCATCGATAAGCTTATTATGGTTATAGGACAAACTGTTTTAAATTATTGGGATGGATTTGAAACAATTCATAGTGTAATCGATGTTAAAGAACAAACTCGGCTAAAAATATATCACTTTATAACACGACCGCAAACTCAAAGAAGACGATATAAGAACTCGTAACGATCCAAATTCAGAGCCACCCTTTGACTGTGGCTGGAATTTCGCAATCTGAAAGTATAATAAACAAAATGCAGACGGATACTGTAGCGACCTGGTTTGGGAGCGACATCCACACGCGAATTCTAATTTACTCCTCTAATGAAACTCGCGTATGGTTCGCTTTTTATTTGTAAACGAGAGAATCGTTCTTCAAATTCCAACTTCAGGACAGGTATAAAATGGTAATACAGGACTCGTTCCACTGTCGCTGAGAGAGTCGCCTGGCGTGGTATTCACGCTAATTATAAGTTTGTCACAGACAGTAAAATATTACTTATTTTGCTTCATATTATAATGTACAAAAATCTTTAATCATAGTTTTCGACGAAAACATATTTTTAAGGAATGTTGTAAATAAATATGGGTTTCAGTAATATTGTATTTAACTTGAAGGAATCTACCTCTCTCCTATCATCAACTATAGTACTCGTGGTACTCGTGATTGACTCGTGAAGAGAAGGAAGATATCGCAAGTCCGAAGTTTCTCAATCTTATCAGAAAGAACGTGACAATATTTAACTTTTGTTAACAAAATTAACATTCAAAATTAACAGGTGTATTATATTTTTTAATTATATTCTGAAGCATGAATGCGATTTTAAAAATGTCTTTAAATGTGTGTAATTTTTCTCGTAGGGTAACGAGAAAAATCACACACATAATACTGAACATTCGTGACATCTTGTCATTTCAACACTGCATTAAGAAAATTATTAACATGAAAGCACTCTTTGTATATAATGACTATTAAACATATACGTCTAAGAAACTGAACACTAGTACATTACAATACTTCATCGCATATTATTTATTCGTTCACAGTGTAGCAGTTGGGCAAAACATTCACGGGAAAACGATAAAAATGCGCTCCGGCCGTTATAAATATTCATTCATTCCAAGGATCAGAGTGCAAAGAGGGGAACTCAACCAAGTGCTAGATATATGGCGTTTGTCAAAGAGGACGGTAATCATAATTTTTATATGGAATCTTATGCATGTATCAAATGTGGGCATATCAAAGACATTTACATGGAAGACGGAACGAAGAATGCGCAGGGGAATAAATGAGAATTATACAATAATAACGTTGAAAAGAATTCTGTTCCACATGACGATCATCAAATGTATTAAGTCTTTGAGACTCGTTTTAAAAGGAAATGTAATAATATATTTGCAACATAAGAGTATAACTTAATGCGTACGTATTTTTTCTACGACATATTTTGAATTTAGAATTAGTTGTAAAGTGATGTATCGAATATCTAGATACATGCTTAGAATCTTTAGGTCTTGTTTATGTCTATCCAGTATATATATTATCGCTACGTAAAGCATTTATTTTACATATTCTTATGTCAAAATTAAATAAAGTCCGTATCAATCAGCTTGTGCCAGTTTTAGTAAATTAAAAACGTCGTCGGTTCAAAATGCTGTATCTCATTTGAAACTCGCATCTTATTTGAGTTTAAAATAGAAAAAGTCCCTAATAGACGTTCAGAACAATCCTCCAATGTGGTCGAACAAAAAATATCCAGCCCCAAAGTTTTTTTTGTATATCCCAAAGTTTACGTGGGTTGTGTATGCCCACCTTTTTTATTTTTAAGGGACATTGATTGATTGAACTTTATGGCACATCTATGAGAAGGTATTGTTTTTTGTATGCATTTTTTTCCACTTCGGTTTCGTATCTGTTAGAGAATTTATTGTATCTTCATTTAGATGGCGTTGTTGATTTTTATCCTCGTATTTGTGTTATAGATCGAATTAATTAAAAAAAACTCCGTGTTTATTATTAGCTATATCAATTTCGTTATCTCTTTATGGCTATGAAAAAATCTTGACGTTTTTAGTAGCAATTTGTAGTGTTCAGGAAATACTGCTACGTCGTTATTTTTGAATATGTTGTCGCTCAAAATACATTTTATATTTTGTCGAGGACCGTATAATTCAAACGTAGCTGAAAATTAATGAAATGAGTATTATCGCTACGTTATATAATAAACTTCCCACAATCATAAATTTCTAAAGGCTCGAATTCTTAAGATTTTATTAAGAATTTATCATCTCAGAGACGATAATTGAATCTTTTCACATGAGCCTACGAATTTCTGAAACACATTGAAATTGATGTATTGCCTTATTATTATGTAAAAGTCGGGCTAGAGGATTCTATAGAAAATATTTTGGATAACTTATGTGAGCCATGTACTAAACATTATTAGCTTACCTTTCTGAAGAATATTAACACGTTAGCGCTACTTTAAAATTGAAACTTATTGGTATTAAGACCTATTAGCATGACTATAAAAGATACTGGTAAATCTGTAAGTTGTATTATTAGTGGACAGAATCACAATGTTCATGGCGTTAATGGACGCGTAGGTCGAGTGGCAAGTGCGACTATTAATCGAGAGGTACTGGTCTGGTTTCAAAACCTGGGTCGAGTACTCTTGGATTTTTTTTAAGTACTTGTGAAAATTTCTATTTATGGCTCAGCGTCGGGTATTTGTGCTTGGTGTATAGCAACAGTTCATTTTCTATTCGTTTCATGGTACGACATAAACGTAGGTGGTGAAGCACGGAAGTATATGTATAATATTTTCAGGAATTTGTCTACCTTTTCGGGAATTGAGAGCATGCTGTTGCGTTTTGTTACGCATTCTAAAATAACTCGGAACTCTAAGGCAACATGTGATGTAAAAAACCTGATACGACTAAGTTGATCGATCTGTAAAATGAAGATATTAAGCATTAATAGAAAAAAAAGTATATCGTAGTTTGTCAGTTTCCACTGAGTCACCGCTATCTCAATCTTTTACGCGCAATGTCATCTGGCTTCAAAATATGTTTTGTAATTTATCTGTAAATACGAGTATTAAATCCAATAACAGTTCCAATAAGAAAGATCAATTTCTCAGAACAGTGTCTTGTACTTACTTACAAGATCGCGTACATAGTGTTGATAAATTTTATTAAGTTCTTACTAATTAAGAGTTTTCTAACATTAAAAGTAGTATCAACAATAAATTCGTTTATATAAAACAACTACCTAAATTTGCACAGAGTTATGCGTGTTTTCTTGACAAGAAAAATGTATCACGTGTTTCGCCTATTTTAACATGATTTAAACAAAGAAAAAAGCCTCGAGAATATTTTCGGCGTTTGAGGGATCCGGCAAGGAGGCGTATGTTTCACGCAGCCCGAGGCGAAAGCCCCGCATTTATTTGTACGACGGTGTTTTAGGACTATGGACATGACAGTTTATTTATATTGCGGGGTCCGTGTGAAGAATTGTTCCTCGTCTTTTGTAAATTCGTTTAAGATACGATTCTTGCCCCCGAGCGAACACTTGTAAAACATTTTATATGGAGCCTACGGAGAAACCCATCGAGTATTATTGAATTATTTACTTTTTCGATTACCCACAACATTAATATCATTCGCTTATTATTTTCATTTCTTCATTTTTCAAAATTTGTGTATGGTTGAACCATTATTCACTAAATTTATACTTACCTAATTATTTTACGTTACAGAAATAAGAATTCGATTAGCTGAGTGAAACTAATTGGGCACTGAAATCCGTAGCCATCTGATATCAAATATTATAAAACTGAAGCATCCATCTATTGTATTAGAAACACAAAAGTAACTGAAATTTATGGCAGTAATAATTTTTTCGACGAGCTCTTATACAACGTTTTATGTAAACATAATTTTACATAGGTCGTATATAATTTTGTTATATATATGTTGAATTTTCACACTATTATTTCTATCACAGCGATTTTGTTGACAATTAATGTATATAATAAAACCCTACAGTTTGGGAAAGTAAAACTACTCACGTTACTTTTTTTAAATTTGCACCCAAAATAAAGAAAACATGATTGATTTTATGTAATTTATTATAACGAACAAAATAGCTATCAAAGATCAAAATAGCTAACAAAACGCGAACATTTGTAAATACCGTTTATCGAACATCCTGTGATAGAAACACACTTGTTCACATTCGTTGACCCTTCTTATATTTCAGCCTAAGCCTGTTTGTTTGTTCAGTTTAATAAATCATAATATTCCTCCAGACCGGCTGTCCGCTGGGATTAGCTGATGTTTTATTTGACGTCTCGACGTCTTTCATTTTCCTTGCCAGGACTAAATATAAAAATGAAAATGTTTTGTAAACGGGAGCTCAATCCGTCTGTGAAGATTTGAGAGTTTGTAAACAAATTAAATGAAGTATTTATTTTCTTAATTATTACTCCGTTACCTTCAGGAGATTTGATGACAGAAGAAAATTTATTTCTATCACGTGTATTATGATTGTTCTCAAATTTATATTCACAATCCAAAATACGTTCCGACCATTATTTTGTTTATCAAGTTTCCTACTCCGGTCATGGACCTGACGTGAACAACATGTATGTAGATATGTAACTATCTTCAATTTAATGCGTCCTAAATATTGTGGCAATATTTGTTATTTTAACTTATTTAATACGAAAGCATCCAAAATGGGAATGTAGGCGACGAATACTGCATGAATGAAAATGAAAAAGAAATGCAAGCTTTTAACCAAGCTGTCCTTAAATAGGAATGAAATCTAGTTACTCCTGTTACGTAATCCAACCAATTCCCTTAATAGCTAGGTACGACGAGACAGGAAAGGATATAGCAGATGTACAGACACTTTTACATTCCAGATCACACCGAGATAACGCTTAAATTACCTTACAAGTACAGAATGAAGAAAAATGTTGAGCCGCGGTATCACACCGTTTACAACGCCTTTTCTTGCGAACGTTTCCCCTCAGAACATAAATACGGCTCAAAAGGCTATCACTACTTTTTCCCTATCTTTCCTATCTGATGCCGAATGGTGATAAAGCCTTTGGTTGCATTAAAATTCATAGTGTTACGGTGCTGTCGTGCTAAACAATTGAATGCTATTCGTTTCTTTGCACTCGTACCTGTCTCTATACACCAGATCGATTATTTTAAGATATTATATCAGCTACTGTTTCGTTTCATTTTATTTCTTATCAAGTACACAGTTAAAAAATGATGATAGAGTTTTTTTAAATTTATATAAAGTATTTGAACGGTACTTGCTTATCATAGTTACAACACTGTTCTTTTTATGGTCTAAATTCATCATCTATTGTATCACCTTGTTTATTTTCTTTTTTATTGTCTAACTATAGTTAGGTGGCAAAGGGTGAAGTTAATGTCTGAGTCTCTAACTTCCATTCTCTACCAGTCAACCCAGGGTACCAACCAGAATTACAGTGGTCATCCATTCATATAGTTTAGAGCAAATTAATTAAAATATTTGTTTAACAACAACATATTTATAAAAATATACATTTTTATAAATATGTTGTTCGACTGCCTCGTTGGTCGTGTTGGTTGCGGGTGCGACTGC
>DWEI01001689.1:0-16019 GCA_018245875.1 Mysoria ambigua
GAAATAGGTGTGGCGGTGGTGCTGCCGGAGTCGAACCACAGAGGGTTCTACCACCAATGAATCGTTACCGCCTCGTTATTGTCTCTAAGTTTGTCAACGTGAAGCGGGCCGACAATATTTTCCTTTCCTTCATACTAATATGTAAATTGAGTGGATGTATTTAGAATAATTTTGCGTAACGATTAACTAAAACGATATAGGACCAACGCACCGTGGTCACGACGCTATATTCGGACAAATATTTAAATAAATATTTACATTTATCAGTCATATACACATTAATTTGATTTATATGCATATTATAGACCACGCCATTTTACGTGCATCTTTTTTTATTACGAACAATGCCGCCATCTATTCAAAAATTCTCACTTACCTACTTTGCGTGTAAGTCAGTCTCTAAGCGATAAATCCACCTTCATTAACTTGCCATTTTTGTTACCTAAATATTAGGATTTCACAACAAGCTTTAACCTAAATATTAGAATTTTACAACAAGCTTTAACCTAAATATTAGGACTTTACAATAAATGAATACAAAGCTTCACGTTTGACAATCGCTCCCAAATTTGGGACAAAACTCCATCGACCTTACGATTGCGTGGGCGCCGCGCCAGCACGCAGTGTCATTTACCTCCAGAACGCTTACTATATTTATTATTTTTTATGTGTAATCCGATTGGCGTTAAGTGGTCATCGCATCTATATAAGTTTCCAAATGGAACAAAACGAAAACAACACCCAAGGTTATGGACTTAAATCGGAAAACTTTTAATACACTTCGGTCTTAAACATTATTGGTAAAAGACGATTTTTGGTTGCCTGCCTCGTTTTTCGTGTCCGTTGCAAGTGCGACTGCCGATCGCTGGTCCTGGCATCACATCCTGGGGCGGCCACTACTAGATTTTTCTGATTTAAATTTCCACCTGTGGATCAGAGTCTAGATATGTGCCCTTTTATAGCAATAAGCTTATCACCTATCCCTTAGTGGGACGTAAAATTAACTGGTGAAATGTGGGAACGTACTACACTCCCCTGCCTGGCTGTTCGAGCATTACAGGCGTGATGTTATGTTTTTTCTGTAACGATTCGCGGTAAGTACTTATCGACGTGTGAATTAAGCGGTCGATCCGGTTTTTATGTGGACGATAACAAACGTCACACCGCGTTGACGTACGCGAGGATGGTTTAAGTATTAAATGTACAGGTTGATTGGTAATTATCTGGCATCTGAGCCAATTGATAATCGTATAGTGGATCAACAATTTATATTGTAGTTCTCTATTCATAGCGGGACTTCTTGCTCAACACACCAGCATTAAGAGAGAAAATTACCTTTAAGAATGACTTCAGTAGAAAAGATGAACTTTAAAGAGAAATTTTGAGCCAAATGCGGACACAAAAGCGTGTCCACATTTTGCTCAGAACGTCTAGTCAAGAATATTTCGGAACGAATACGTCACAAAGAATATTTAAACTCGAAGAACTTCAATTGCCGTACCTCAGAGCAGGAAACCAACTGCGATCGATGTCAAGTAGGTACAGTAATATTGAAGATGGAATACAGGCCAATATTATAGTATTCAGTGATATTTAAGATGGAATACAGGCGACATTAAACAAAAAGACAAAAATGCGTATTTCCACAACAGAAATAAAACGTTCACGGCCGAGAGACGAACTTTGTTAAAGAATTCCCAATTGAAAACTTATACCTGACGGCGACCAAAAACAATTTCTATACTAAGGACAAATTAGTTAAGTAATTTACTTTCAACGAACAGCCAAAGAAAAATATGCCCGAAAGTTAGCCGAGTTAATTTTTAATACGATTTCCTCCGGGCGTCCTTTGAAGGTCACTCCGGGTGAACTCCGTATCGCTTTACTAGAATTCGATACTGATTTTCTAATAAGAGGAATTGTTCATTTATTAATTTAAGAATTGACGATTTTCCCGCTATTGCTTTATCTGAAATCTAGGTACCAGTCAACTATTGGTAATGGTTGGTGAAAATTTTTGTACCAATTCAGAAGAAGATATTTTTATTTATCAAATATGATTGACAAAGCAATAAATTATATTAATAGGAAAAGTTACCGTATTGAAAAATTACTTTGTATCATTGATGTTCTAAAACAATTTTAAAGCGTACTTAGGAGATTAAGGAGATTTTATATTAAATTTAATTTAAATTAGTTTAAAAATGGTGGCCGTAATAAGATCTTTTTTTAACTGTGTAATATATTTTTCTAAATAAATTTTATTTTATGAAATACTACAGAAAAAATATGTCAAGTGTCATAAACAATATTAATTTTCATTTTAACCGCACGTAACTTATCGATATATTTAAATTTTAAATCCAAGTACAAATGTTTAATTAATTTATCTATATGAAATCGTTACTGCCTAAGATGTGGCCTATAATAATCACTAGATATACACATTTGAATATTAAAACGTCACTGATTTCGAGTCTCTCCTAACATTTCACTAATTTTTTATCACATTGTGAATTGCTATTATTAATTATTGCTAAAAAATTCAAATATTATAGAATCATGGAAAGGTAAGAGTATTTACATATCAGGAATATGCGCTTAATACTAGAAAATTATAATAAAAACCTTTGTACTATTAATCATTTATATTACTACATATCTAAGAGTTTCAGAATGATGGAGTTACCCGGTTTTCAATAATCACTAATCAACAAGTCACTTGAAAAAAAACTAATGAATTTAAAGAATTAATTTCCGGACTGGTACTACTAATATAATACGGGTCAATGTCCAAGAAACAAGACATTCAAAGGCAAACGGACACACACACACAGACAGACCTTGCGCGGTGCCTGCATTTTCGTACTTCGACTTGAGCTTAGCAGCCGTGGCGCGCGCGTCCGACCTCACAGAATCGGTGGTGCTCGAGCGGGTGGAACTGAACGACAACGTGGTGGAAAACGTCGATGAAAACGAGGAGCCGAGCCCCAGGCCGAGCGTGGTGCGGTAGCGGCGACGATACATTATTATCGTTGTTATACAAAAAAAAAGAAAACAAACTCGTCCGTCTCCAACAGCGTCCCGCGAAAGACTGAGCTTTCCCCGCGTAGGCGCAACTCGAACCCGGAAAAGCGGGCAATTTATTACGGGAGAACTAGACGGACTGACGCACTGGCCGGTCAATAATAGAAAACGTTTAGATATACAAATTATTGTTTACTGCTACCAGTGATGAATTGAACGCTGCGGGCTCCCACTGCCACTACCGCCTCGCCCTCGCAACTCCACCTACGGGTTGGGTAGGGACTTGCAGTGCGTATTATAAAAAAACAATATTGAAACACGTTTCTTCACCAAAACTATAAAGATAACAACAATACAATATACACACCAACAAAATATACACACAAAAGTCTTGGAGGCCGGACATGGAACCGGTATATGGCAATAGGCTCACCATCTATGGTAAGATGTGACATAAAACGTGGGCGTTTTACATCACATCTTACACTACACTCCTCTGGCTACCTCTTCGGAGACTACAGACATTACGTTTTATTAACTATTAAATAAAGTATAACGATAACTTATAATTGACTATTAATTATGGATATTCGAGATGAAATGCTTCTGGATTAATTTCAAATGATAATTATTTAAAAAAATCAAATATCTTTAAAAACAACCTGAACCGCTGAAGCTCCACCCGTTTATACGCCTACGTCTGTGTTTACTACAGTCACACTCGATATATTTGTCCGAGTGCATACATTTCTTTCGTTGTTCGTGTCACTTTTTTCTTCTCTTGAGCTTCATGCTTCGATATCTGTATTGATAATGGTATTATCACAAACTGAATTGTGGCCGTGTTCCATTAATACGCTCAAGATATTTGTGCATTTTCTTTACTTTTGGTATTCTTTTTGATTTTAACATCCTTCTTTTCTTCTTAACTTTCATTATAAATTATAAAATAATAAAGATGTTCGAATATCATTTTTACTATATAATGTTATGGACATCGAAATTGTGATATTTTTTTATTCAAAAATATTCTTACAC
This sequence comes from Mysoria ambigua, assembly GCA_018245875.1. Lineage (NCBI taxonomy): Eukaryota > Metazoa > Arthropoda > Insecta > Lepidoptera > Hesperiidae > Mysoria > Mysoria ambigua. Next base: position 4,066 of record DWEI01001689.1, read on the forward strand.
TGCTAAAGTACACATTTTTAATTATTTGTTTCTTGCGTTAAAATTATTTATTTCAACGTCAACGTTTACACAAGTAAATGGTAGCGTCAAACGTTCATTTTTATCTTTCATAAAATAATGGCATGAATACTGTTCAAACAAGAATATTTATTTAAAAAACAATTGATTACAAAATAAACCATAGGAGTTGCTAGCTATTTCCTCTCCATTAAACTCATGTCTCATGAACACTTTCGATTATCAATAAACATTTTTACAACATTCATTAACAATAAACAATATTACGTGAACGGTATTTTTAAATACACGATCTCCGTTGTATATCGTATATATAACTAGTATGTATAACATACATACGCGATACGTTTAAAGTACAACACACTAAATTTTTTTTGGTCGATGATATCACACACACACATTGTGTCACACATTCTTATGATGCTACACGGCGTTAAGAACCATTTAACGAACAACGTGTGCTATATATAATACTCTATGTTAGTACACAGTGAACGAACACGATTAGCAGGACTTACAGACGGCTCGATCGGATACAGGAAAATCCGACGGGACCCGCAAATAAAGCGGCGTAATTAAATAATGTTAGAAACTAGGTCAACACAATGCTAGACCCTTTATAAAGCAGGCAGCACATTAATACTGAACACGACAGCGGTGCGACGTCGATACGAATATATTATGTACCTATACGTTGCGAGCGAAGAGTCGATATACGGAAATTTATGAGATCGATTTCTACCTACGGCACATAATGAAACACCATTCGTTTAACGGTTGTAAATGAAAACCGTCACTTACTTACTTTTGTTTTAGTACTGCTTCCTTTTACTCGTCCATCAAAAAACAAACATGGCGCCCCTGTCTATCACTTTCATTTTATTAATAGTGAGGTGAAACAATTGAATTATTAATGATCGTTCGTAAAATAAGTATACATTTTCGGGACCGCCATTTTTTAGCTTCATAAAGTATGGCGATCCGTGGACTTGTTCTAAAATACTGACTTTTAGCTTGACACATATTACAAAGTTTAAAAAATAATATTGTAGAGTAATTGAAAGAATGGTTTAATATTCAAAGCGTATACAGTCAAATTTTATTCATTCGTTGAATTATTCGCGTTCAATCATTTCTTCTTCAATTTAAATAAACGTCCTTGTGTACGATATATCATTAAATATCGTAACACGATGCCCAAAAATAATAAGAAATTAAAAAAATATACCAACAAGAGATTATCGGACTAAATAATTATACGTTTTAGGACAAATATTTTGAAAGGTTTATTTATATAGGAACCAGGGTGTAGCGATAAAAAAATTACTTTAGAAAAGTAATTCGCATGTGGCTCATGCTATGTCGTGATTAACGCGTAAAACGTGATTTCATGATAAATAGTCGTGTTTGATTTGGTTTGACGAGTGTTTATTTATGGAATAACATTTTGAGAAAAAAATTAACTTCACGTATAGTCCGCAGTGCAGCGCCCAATGTACGTTTCGAAATAGACTACAATTACGTTTAAAATAAAATTATGTATATAAATGTAAAAAATGGATTTTATAATTAATAAAAATAATACGTGAACTTATATATAGAGCTAAAGACAGAAGAAGAACATACTTATATACAGAAGAAACAAGTCAGGTCTGCTAGGATAGATATATTTGGCAATCTATGCTTACCCCGCAAGAGAACTAGTTCGATTGTATAATAATAATAAATCACAAATTTTAAAATACATTTTTTGCAACTAATTGTTATGCTGTAGCTTAAAAATCAAAGAGAAATGTTTCAAAACGAAGGCGACGATGTGAATTACTACGCTGGCATAATATTATGTATTCATTTACATTAACATCATTCGTCGTGTGTACACAAAATAAAGTAAAATAAGGCTCGTTCGTGTTATCGTACAACGCTGAAGAGATCATGTGTCGGTTTGCGAATTTATTTCCATCACATGGTTTTTTTAAGTATAAATTAAGAATGTTGGCAATAATAAATAACTTTTTTATTACCACCGCGCGGTATAAAATTATTATGCGGAGATCGAATGACGCAGACCGTACTGTGAGTTTCGTGGTTATCAACCGTCCTTCGGGGATTCTGACTTATCATTCGTCAACAAAACTTTAATTTTAAAACTTATAATAAATTCTACACGAATGTTTTAAAGTAACAGAGAAATTTAAATATTAAATAAATTTTATAATTTCGATCGATGGTTTTGACTATCTATTTCATTATAACAGATTCACAACACTACTGTTGAACTGTACTCTATCCCTTTATCATATTATGCTTGCAAATATATTTTCCTTCCTTATTATAAATGTGATACAATCCAAAAAAAAATTTCATCATTACCGACACATTTTTATCGTTCTACTCATTGACACAGAGCTCTTATCAAAGTAACAATAGTTAAGGCCCACCGCAATTAAAGATTGGCAGATGTTATAAGGCATTATTAAGATCTCGATATCGTGCCAATATACGTTACGTACAGAATCGCGTTTACGTTTAAATATAAATTAGGTACATTGTAAATTATATTAAAAATTTAAATCCTACGTAACTTCTAAAATTTACACATTCTCGCCAGGATTTGAACCCTATGTACCCAAAATGTGTACGCATGAATCTACGCCACGAAACTTATCGCTGCTGCATTACCTACATAAAACAATTATTGAATTTTCTGCCTCGTATTTTTTAAGTTTTATTTAAAAGAAACTATTTTTTGTATGTACACATTTTACCTGGGCTGTACAAAAGGAGCTAGCATGAGCAACCATCTCTCAAAGCCAGTATACCACCAGTTCACACTGACAAATTAGTTAGTTATCAACCATAAGGCAACTCAGTCTTAGACTCGTTAAAAAAGAATTAAACACAAATTAATAACGTAAAAACCCTTCAACAACACCCAAAATGCTAAGCCACTAAAAATATTTTTTTAGGTGAGCTAAGTTGTGGACACATAAAAGCAGTAAATAGCATGAGAAAATCTAGTGTTTTTGTTATAAACCGAAAGTTTTAGTTTTTAAAACTCCCTATAAAATTATTACTAATTTTCAAAACTATTACTAATTTTCAAAATTAATTATTACTAATTTTCAAAACAACAAGACAAGTGATCACTATCCTATTAGAAAAATGATACTCAGCTTTAAAGAACATAATGTATATACTTAATGAGGTTTTTAACACATTTCAGATTTTATTCAGCTTAATTTACTTCTTCATGTTTAATCATTCTCAAAATTACATACATACATATTAACACATCCAATCGATAAACCAAGAAGTAGACTAAATTCAATATTTTCTTACACTCCACTCAAACAAAAGTGTACTAAGAATAATTATCATCTGGCCTTCTTGAAACACCCTCTAATTTCAATATGATATTATACATCCCTATCTACCTCATTAGATTTCTTACCCTCACTTTACAACTTTGATTCCTAATCTTTATTCTTTTAACACACATTCACATTGAAAACATAAGTATCCCTTTACTTAAAGGTCACCACACATTCATTTACACTATAGCCAACTAGCCCGCAGGGACACCTACTAGATCTCAGTTGTATAAAATCATGTAGGTACTTGCTGTATCTTCTTGTCTGTCCTAATATTACACTTGTATTTAGGCATTGTATTGTCTATGTTACAAATCACAAAATGCATTCATATTCATGAATTTCCCATTCAAAACACGATGCACACATGATATCATCTGATGAAGTTTATTCTGTGATGATACAAATATGGCAATCTAAAAAAAGTTTTAATTTAGAAGCGACCTTATTTGCTTAAAGAAAGCTGACACAGAAAAAAAAAAGAAAATTACTACACATAACTGGGAATGTTCTGTATTCTTCTGTCCACCCCTTCGAGGATTACAGGTGTGAATTAAGTTTTTACTACATATAACTTGAATTTTTAAAAATAAAAAATTTCAAGAATGCCTATCAAACACTAAGTTATAAAATTTTGAGTAAGAATAACCATTCATCAAAACTGAAATAAATTATACTACAAGAACTATAAATAATCATAAGCAACACAACAACACTAAAAATAATTATAAATACTACAACTAAGAATATTGAAAAACAAGAAGTAAAACTGTGTCAGACAGCAATTTGTCAGGACCATATTTGTTTAGATTTAAGATGATACCAACCTTTCTATCGTTCTAATGCTGGAACATGGGTCTCCTCTTAGAATGAGAGGGTTAAGGCTATAGTCCTCCACACTGGCCAACTGTGGGTTAGCAGATTTCACACACCTTAGAGAACATTTTTTTTCTGGACTAAAAGTGTGCAGGTTTCCTCACAATGTTTTCCTTCACCATAATAGCAAGTGATATTTAAACTTACAACACACATTTTTAAGAGGTACGCACATGAGATTTGAACCCGGTCTCCCGGAGTGAGAGGTCGAATTTCAAACCACTAGGCTTTCACTGCTGTTCAGATCTAAGATTAAATTATGTAAATTAGCTAAGTATCAATATGAGCTATAACCATTCTAAATATTTGTCATAACATATACAAAAAACTAACTTATAATATCACACCTGTATCTATCTGAAAAGGTAGGCAGAGCAGTGTTGAACACTCCATAGATTTAGTGGTTAAATTAACGTTTCATCATGGAATATTGGGTGTGACTACTATCACCACACAAGGGATACAAATTCAGACTACATGTCACTACTAGGAAATTCAAGTTAGAAAAATCTGATAGTACTCCATTGGGAGATTAAATTCAGGACCTATTGTGTTGTTTTAAATTGTGATTCATTTTTGAATGTACAAAATAATACATTTTATTCATAACATCATAATAATAAGGTGTAATGCACTGTACATGAGTAGTATTATATACGATATATCATAACCTGAATTTTAATTTCACATTATATTATCACCGGAACCATCACAGGGTGGGCAGAGAGCACCAAGTTGCAGATAACAATATTTTATGGCAGTTCATGCGGACTTGATCAAGTTAAATCGCATAGAAACCAATTAATCCTACACCAAATGAAAAACTTGAGGTACAAGATGTCAACTTATGTATATGTGTATTGTAATACAGGCATTAAAAAAGTTTCTATTATAAACTACTCGTTTCATTTATCTTTCTTTCTTAGTAGCAGAAATCTTAAAAGGAAACAATGGCATGTGTCCTGTTTGCACATTAATTATAATAATAAAAATGCAACTATTGGTTAAATATCTGCTTTATGTTTGATATAGAATGAACACAACTGCAACGCTCCAGCTCGCACTGCACATCATCAATCTTAACTCACTGTGACATCACTCTCATAAAATTTCCTTTGTTTCTTAATATGATAATGGTGCGATAAATTGATAACACACCGTTTGTTGTGTTAAGTATTATTCTACATTCAGACATTGAATTTTACATTTTTTCAACACATAATTCTCTCCTAATTATATCAGTGTTTTTCCAGGTGTTCACATAATACATAGTGAAATAAAACATATTGTAAGTTAATATATACTATTATTTAAGTACACTAGGGACTGTTGTTGTTCAAATTGGAATCCAATAGGCAGGTTTAAATATTTTAAAAGTACATATATTTTATGAAACTAATCTAATTATTTATTTTATTAAATCATATGTAATTATTTATATAGTTGCTTCATAAACTTCATTGGTGCTTACCATCACATACATATTGCTCATATCTAACTACAGATTTCTTCCAATAACATTTGGGAAAGTAACATAGCAGAAATATATTATCTTTAAAGATATTATTATACTTTATACCCATTATGTGTATAAAGGTATTAAAAATTTTATTCTGATTACTTAACACTTGTTATATAAAACATTTTTTTAACATGAATAGAGTGTAACAAAACTATCACAACTAGTATTCTACTTACCATTTAAAGACCAGATGTGTGAAGGCAGGGAATGTGCTGCGTACACTCTGCCGAGAGCCAGAGACGTGCCCGGCATAGGTCCGGTTTCCTCATTCGAGCTGGAGTCTGTATCGGGGCTGGCGGCCGCGGAGGCCTCGTAACTTTGCGAATTCGGAGGGATGGCGATAGCTTCGTGTGATGCGTGCAGATCCGGCACCGAGGATAAGGACCTGGCCCGCTGACGGTCGTTCGATACCTGTATCCCGGGTATTGCCCGTAGCAAACTGAACCCCGCGCCTCCTGACACCACGTCTGAGCTGGAGCTAGTAGAGAATGTCCTGGTGCGCGGACTCTGCCCCCCATTCGCGGTACTAGCCTTAGCACCCATTCTCCCAGTTACGCAAAACGCACCTGTCACACACAAATACGAGGATCACGAGCACGATAACACCGCAAAACCCGCGGGAACACACATCGTACGAGATCGAAGCGTAAGCCCAATTAAGATTGAAAAACAAACGCTAGACGACAAACAGGAGTACATCGAATGTCTACTTGTAAACAGCGTTGCATGTGCCTTCCTGCAAAATTTTGACAGTTCCCATCTGTAGTATTCCGTTTCACATTGATAACGAATTGTATTCGATAGAATACTATTCATCCGATTATTGATCAGCTGATAATGACACCGCTTGCACGTCTTACAGTTAGTACAGATCTTTACCCTTTTATTTACTGTATTAATGCTTATAATAGTTGTGCAAATTAATCGTTATATTTTCTTTCACCCATAGACTGATTTTTTTTGTTGAAAAAACTTTATCATTAATTTCAATAAAAATAATAGCTAATTTTAATTATGTAGACAATGAATTATATACAAGAGATGTGACAAACAAACTTAACTAATGGGATAATCGATATTACATTGATTCGGTATGAAATTGATTATAAAGTAAAAGAACATTCGAAGGTCACCATTATGCGCAATTCGTTCTTAAACAAAATATAACACTTTTCAGATCTTATTAATATGTTTGTTAGCTTTCAAATATACTTCATATATATATCAAATATTTAATAATGTATACTTCTTTTGATTAGCTGAAATAAGAAGTGATTGTTACTTACTGTATATTCTGTATTTCATTGCTTTGATGAATCATATAACGATAGTCATCGGGACTTTGTGTAAATATAAAGTGTGCTAATACATGAAACACGATTTAAGAAGTCAATGTATACAAAAACAAATGAAACCTTTCTTTCACCATATAGCAAAAACTTTAAAAAAGGATCCATTAAATACATATGAAGGTATTTTTGAATAAATCTAAGATCTAAGTCCAAAAAATTTAAAGTTGGAACTTGTACCCATTCACACAAATTAGTTGAATCGTTGTAAAATATTTTAAGTATTTAGCATAATAAACTTCAAAGGGCTTATTATATTGGTACGTTAGTTGACATTTTCAAAATACATTATCTGCACTAATTGAAAGCACTTTACTTCAATATTTCAATATAAATGTTGAAATAGTTTTTTGCCAAAATAATGAATTGTGTGACTTGTTTGTGTGAAACGAGTGTCAACTATAAAAAAAATTCACTGCCCGACTTTGACAACTGACTTTGATGTTGACAAGAAACGTATACAATAGCGAAAATATATGGGTGGGTTCATATTCAGAGAAAAATATTCATATAATTTGTACTATAAGTTATAATTATTATACTATAGAGTCGTATCATAAGAAGATTCAACTGTTCAGTGTATTTTTTTAACATGAACTCTGCAACCGTAAGTTTTGTAAATTAATTTCGTTCAGCTCCAAAACTTCATGAAACAAATCAGTGATTCATTGAATACATGTTAATAACCATATTGTTTATTTCCATACAGATGTTTTGGCTTTTTCATTATTATTTATTTTAATTACAACAACATTTTAACCGAGATGAAATTATAAGTGTTGATGTTAGCTTTGTGTACAACGAAAATGTAGTAATCAGGCATGTACTCCGATTGACATTCTAGTCGTTGTAGTGTTGTGTATTGATTCATATCAATCAATCTTAAACATAAGCTTGTATCATTTTAAATTTCTCTCTAGAAAAGCAATGTATAATTTTATATATTTTTATAATCCTTCATAATGCTAAGTCATTAACTGTATCCTTTATGTATAATAATATATTACACAAAGTTCATGCTACATAGCTCACTTAAATACATTGCAGTACAGTAATGTTTAAAAATGTATTTAATCACAAATATATTGATATGGACATCTTTTGATTGGTAGACCACATAAATGATGAGAATCCAATTTAAGTTGGAAGTTTAGTTTGTTTTAGTTTTTATTAATTAATATTATCATTTCTTGATTTTTTTTATCTAAGACAGTGATGTTTTTTTTTTAATTTTTGCAGCAATGTGGTCACATTTACACATCTTGTCTGTAGATATAGATAATTTTCTCTGGCTAGGTATGCTTAAGTCATCAATACAGTATTGAATACTATGACATACACACTAATAAATTAATACTGTAATATTCTAAGCCTTAAATTCAAACAAGAAGTATTCCTTCATTAATATGAAAAATAAATCACAAATAGCTTTCTGCTCGTAAAATATTAAGATTATAAATGTGGCACTTGTTGCAATGAGATTAATGTAAATAAATGGCACTCAAACTTTATTCATCCCTAATAAAAATGTAATCTCTTCTGTTGTAATAACCCTGACCAGAATTGCAACCCTGCAATTAAACTGAATCCTGGCTATGTTGTGTTAATCAAAATCAATCTGTATTACATTTTTCGCGACTCAAGTTCTATTTTAGAGTGACATGTTATATAGATGTGTAATATTGAAATGCTAGTGTTATCATGGCTTTGCACGGCTTGGCTGACATAGAACTATTAATGCGCTATTACAGCCCACTGTGCCTCAGGTCCCGCTCATGGACGATGACACCATCGCCTTCGGTGAAGAGGATAATGCTACTAAGCAATTTATGTGAGTTTTGTGACCAACAGAGTATCAATCAGCCAATTTAATTTTTTGTTCTATGCATATCTTTGCAAATTGAATTGAGGAATGTTAATTAGGTTGAACCAAGCTATTTACAGATTTCTTTATTACACTTTTTTGAGTATTCTTTTAAATTTTCTGTGTCACTGAAGAATTAATCAGGAAAAATTGATTAATGGTTGTCATTTTACAATTCTTTTATTTTATTTTTAATGGAAATGTATTGTAATATAACCAAATGCATATGCAGTCTCAACACATGAATGACAAGAAAATAAATACATTTATTGTGCACTTAATAAATCTCATGCTTATATCAAAATGTAGGTGAAATAAAAAAAAGACCTATTATTGTTTTGAAGTGTTCACATAATATCCACCAGGCACAAATTGAGACTCCTAGCTAATACTAGAAATTTTAACTAGAAATTATAATTAGAACTATTCAGAAAAACCCAGTAGTATCAGCGTTTGAATCCAGAACCTGTCGAACAGCAGTCACACTTGCTAGAATTGAGTTGAAACACTTGAATCAACTAAGCAATCAGATCATACTAAACCTTCATAATTGTAACTTATATGACATTTTTTCAGTCACCCCTACATAGTGTTCTTTCACCTGATATTTCGGAGTGCAGCCATCATGGTGTACATCCTGTGCGGACTGTTCTCAGACTCCTTCATCGCGAGCTTTGTACTCATCATCCTGTTGTTGTCTGCTGACTTTTGGACTGTAAAAAACATCAGCGGTGAGTAGTACATTGCCATTGGCGCCGTCCGAGACGTTAAAGCTAAAATATCCAACTCACTAAAGCTTCACATTTTATATATAAATATGACTTTCTTTTCACAGGACGCCTCCTAGTTGGTTTACGATGGTGGAACTATGTAGATGACGAGGGTAAATCGCATTGGGTCTTTGAATCGAAACAGGTGACACTCTAAATATCATTTTATTATTTGTCTTGTACTATCCACCTATAAAGTGTATTGCATATATCCTGATATTTAGGTATAGTGTAATAATGGGGTGGTAGGGCGGAACAAATTCCACGAGCCCCAAAGTCTGAGGGGCCCCATACCCTTGAGCTCAGAAGGATCTTAACAATAGGAAAGCGAAAATAGTAAATTAGGTCCAGTATGATATTTATGATGTGCTCCTTGTGGTGATTTAGTTTACTTTAAATAACGGTAGGGTTAGTTGAACATGTTCACAGTGAGGGAGGGCCCAATACAATGATTGTGCCCCGGGCCCCAAACAACTTTGTATCGCCCCTGTATATACAGAACTTTTAAACGTTTTGTGAGTATAATAATAACAAAAATTAAAATAATCTATTAATGTTTGCTGTAATGACAGCTGAACTAGTTTCTGATCTGTCTAAGGTATTTGAAATTGAGCATCGGACTACAGTAGCGAGCTATGCAATAGAATGCCCGCTTTTCTGTCGTATCGCCCATAGACTGAGCAGCAGAACATGTTACCGACATATTTGTACAATGTACTGTGTTTCCATCAAAGGGCGAGCAGTACTCGAAGGACTTATTGAGTACCTGGTTGACTCGGTTGTGGTCATATAAAAATCCCAGTAATTAATTTTGATAAATTAACTAGATATACAATATAAAAAAATCTTATTCGTGTTTGATATAAAATACGTTTAAAAACATTGTTCGTATCGTATCGCAATTAATCTTCGCTTGTTTTCAGTGCGTAGCTGATTGAAATCAATAATAAGCCTAACGCCTATTTGTACTTTGAGGGGCGGGGCCATTATCCGACAGAACAGATTGCAACTAAAAGTCAATATAATTTACTCAATAACAGTAATATTAAAGGACTCGGCGACTTTTGCAGCGGTACAGTCGCAAAACGAACCCTATAAAGTCGTCCGACTGTCGCGGCTCGTAGCGTCCTCTCCACTGTCTCGCGACTGCACCGTCGCGGGCGCGGGCGCTGCGGCACCCTCGCTCATACAGCCGATGTCGCGCGGACGCGGCGCGCGTCAGCAACGATGCGGCGTCGGGCTCGTCGCGCCTTGCGACGGGGGCCACGAAACGCGCCACTGTACCGCTGCAAAAAGTTGCCGCGACCGAGCTCCCTGAAGTGCTAACCTTATCGGTGGCTGATGAATTTGTTCTAGAAGTTTTGATGGCAATTCGTATTTTATAAAAATACTTACTATTATACAAACGTAATTTCATTTTCAGAACCGCGTGAACAGAAACGAGAGCCGACTGTTCTGGCTCGGCCTGGTCCTCTGTCCCATGATCTGGTCGGGTTTTTTCATCATATGCCTGTTTGGACTTAAGTTTAAGTGGATGGTAATGTTTTTAAACATGTTGTAATATTATACACCCAAATGATAACGAATCTCTCTGCTATTGGCCTTAGATATTCTTCCCGAATAATTTGAACTATATGATTAAGAATGCCTCTTGATTCGTGTTACTTGCAAGCGCGACTATAAATCAACATATGTGTTTAAATCCCGGGTTAGATACTATAGAACTTTTCTATCTTACATTTTATAGTGGTGGTTCTGCATATGTGCCCGGTGCATGGCAATAGACTCACCGCCCATTCTATGACTGGACACAAAAGTAACCGTTGAAATGTGGGAGTGTAATACACTCCTCAGCCTACCTTTTCGGAGATCACAGGTATGATGGTACGTTATATGGCTGTGACTACTGAGCCTGATACATTTGGCAAGTACAACGTGAGTGTTTTAGGTTAGCCATAAGCACAAATAAATATCTATTAAACATTATGAAGTATTTTATGCTAAGCTAATTTCCGCTATTGCAGTTGGACAAAGTTGTTCAATTATATATTTTATCAATAGATTGTGTTGTATCATTTGTCTATGATACGTAACTTCACGCCTGTAATCCCCGAAGAGGTAGGCAGAGGAATGCAGAACACTCCCAAGTTTCACCGGTTACGTTTACGTCCCACTATGTAA
>DWEI01001690.1:0-16015 GCA_018245875.1 Mysoria ambigua
AACGTAACTGGTGAATCGTGGGAATGTTCTGCATTCCTCTGCCTACCCCTTTGGGGATTACAGGCGTGAAGTTACGTTCTTAAAAAAAATAAGCTTCTAACACGGATATTAAAAAATCACAAATTTCCACGGAGTTACTGCACTAAGCATAAGGCATAATGTCTCAAGCATATATTTAAAATTTCAAACAGTTTTCTCAATGTACAGTAACATAACATGAAATAATACCCTCGTCCAATTCGCACCACGCTGGAGCTCAGGAAGACTGGAGAAAAGAATACAAACGAGGCATAAGCAGCTCTCTCTTAAATAAAGCGACTCGACGCCCAGCGACCGACCGACTGGCTGCAACATTCTGAGAAGTTGTACCGTTTGCGATGCGAGATTATCTTTGCATACAAATAAACTTGATTTTAGACACAACATCAAAGTACATATAATCATAGAAATATAACATTTAATTAAAATATCAATTTTAAAAGATTTACGAATTTGGAGTATTCACCAATAAACGATACAAGTTAAACGCCCATTCTATAACACTTTTTAGTAAGCACATACAGCCCTTAGCTTTAATATTCTAGTTATCTTTTGCACAGAACTAGAGTACGTCCCGTTATTCATTAAAACTTATTCATTAATATGTTATATAAAAGTCTAGAACAGTGGGTGCGTTATAAATTCCGGCCTAATCATCTAGCATTAAAATTGACAGATTGACGCAAAATGGACGAACAGTAGAGTATAGCGTCGATCATACTGGTCTTACGATTCGATATTAATTTATTAAGACACACCAAAATACACAAATATTTATAATATCTTATAATAACACTAGCATGATAGCCAATGAGGGGCGTGCAGAACATTCTTATCGAATAATGCTAACGCTTCTTTTTTGTCCTTTTAAATTTCTATGATGTTATTTATTAAAAAAAAAAACTTTTTTACATTAACACATGTATCGTGAAAGATGTCAATGTTTTCGACCGATGCAAATGCTTGCTTGTAATCAGAATATGAGTAGCGTAGCAAAAGTTTACTAAATGAACAGTTCGATCAATTCTGTAATAAAAGATATCATTTGCTTAAGGTCAAAGGTCATCTATGGTGACTAGTATTTATCGTAACTCATTCCAAACAATGATCCCGGAGACGCCACAAATACCGAGATAAATTTGAACAATCTCCAATATTCGCTGGAATTATGCCAATAAATTTTACGATCATTCCACAATCGAGAGAACGAATCGGAAATGATAATGTTCATTATTCCATACTGTAACATTTATTGAAATAATGATCGATGTTTAATCCAATCTACGTCCGCTATGTATTCGTTGTTCGTTATTCACGAGCTCGCCGCGGGTACCACCTCGCTGACGTGCGCATTACCATCTCATTTCGAATACAAATTGGCGATAACTCAAATTCACATTTTTATCAAAAGTGATTGTTATCTCAAGAATGAAATGGTTTTTTTTCTTGAACGTCCTTGATGAGAATACTTACGGAAAACTTTAATATTACAGTAATTAGCTTAAAACATGTACAATATAATAAGATATACCAAAAATAACTTTTCGGAAAAAGATTTTTTATTAGGGGCAGTTAATTACGGCCTGCCATTAGGGCGTAATGAAATTATGACAAAGGAAATTGCCGACATTGTGTTCATGTCAAACAAAAGATTTTCGAGATTTTTCCGCGGAGCTGGAAAAGAGCAACTTTTATTAGACTTTATATAGGTAAGTTAAGCGTCTCTCCTATTAAGGAACATATTTTTGAGACTTAATTACTACCTCATTGTATTCAGGTTATTTCATTGCAGAACTTCACAATTTTACCTAAAATTTATTTAGCTCAGATTCGTGATAAATTTATTGAACTTTACCTTTAAAATAATAAGCGAAAATATATATGACTAATGCTTAGGAATAACCAATACATTTTTAATATCAGTAAAAACATATTTTTGTATTATTACTATTTAACATTCGGTATATTTCTCACCGCCTCATTGGTCGTTTTGTTTGTAAGTGCGACAGCCGATTGGGAGGTCCCAGGTTCGATTCCCGGGTAGAACACCTTAAAAATTTCTAATTTAAAATTTTGAGTAGTGGTTCGGAGTTTGGATATACGGCCGATGCATGGAAATAGGCCCACCACCTATGCCATAGTGGGATGTAAACGTAACGGTGAAACGTGGGACTATTCTGCACTCTTCTGTCTACTTGTTCGGCGATTACAGGCGTGAAGTTACGTTTTTTGTTTTTATATTTCTGTTAATTAGTTCTATTACTCTATCCTGCTAATCAGTTCTAATGCTCCATAACTGCACTGTGAATTTAGCGAATGCAAGATAAAAGTTAATATATAAAAGAAATAGTATTAGAATACGAAATAGTGAAATGGGAGGCTTAAACAGTCGCAATACTTTACCTCCCCGCGGACGAAATTCGGCAACGTCATTTGAAGGCATAACTCAGTTTGTAATCTCCCAAGATTATTTGTCTGGATCTTGTCTGACAGGTAATTACATCATATTGGAGATGATAAGAATCGGCAAATTTTGGGTCTTAAAGGTAGGTAGAGACCCCCTCGGCAAGGATGGCGAGCACTATCGCGAATATTAAAAGGATGCTTTTGTGGAATATTTTGGCTTCCCGTTAAACTAATTAATATTTGGCTGTCTCGAATTACTTGAATCTTTTAAAACAATTACCGCCGATATGTCCAATAAGTAATAGTTAAGATGTAATTGATATATTAGGGGTTTAATAATAGTTAAGATGTATTACAGGGTTTGTCTATAAAAACCAATCACAGCAAAACTAAATATGTTATTATTATTATATAAACATTTAAAAAAATCGGAATTTTTGTATGCAAGACACTTGTTGTTTCTACTGGAATACCACCAAAAGTTATTTTTCATATCGAAGCTGCACAAACTGTTAATGAATTTAGGATTTTCATAAAATTCATATGCTAGAAATGTAAAAGATTTTCATACAAGATTAGATATAAAAAACGGAACAATAAAATATTTTTTTTGATAAGAAAATAGCAACAGGGTGACTGGTGAAGTCGGGGTTAAATTAGCTCGATATATACCGGGGCGCTGAAGCGGCAAAGATGTGGCAATTCAATCTCGGCGCCATTACAGTACACTTCCACGCCACACCCCCGAGCTGACGGCGTGGGGATGCAGGCAGGGGGCCGCGCGTTGCGAAATTACGAGCTCGAACTTCCTAGCGCCCATCATATCCTGGTACTTTTATTGCAGAAATCTGGTCGTTTCGCAATGTCTGTTCTTTACTGACATTCGTAACTTACCTGTAACAAAAAACATGTTATTGGTTTCACATTTTAGGCATACAAAGAAAAACGTATTTGAAAAAAGTGGTACATATTACAAATTCAAAAGTTCATTCCTCAGTAATGGTTTAATTTAGTTGGAAGCTCATTTCCTATAACGCGGTGTGGAGTGAACAATGATGTACGGTAGCTGTGTTCACGTCAATATTATTATTCATACGTTGCAAACCGCAGGCCGACGTGACACCGGCTCGTGCCCGTGCTGCAGAGCCTGGCCTGCAGCATCACGTAACATTACTGCAATGCAGTTCCATGTACTTTAGTGCTACAGAAAATATTGTAAAATATTAAGCGATTTTTTATTCTGATACCATCATTTGTCCTGATCGTTAGGAACATTGAAAACTTTCTAATTATATTACAAAAATGTTGCTTTAAATTATTATATGAAACATATAAAAATTGTTTTGAAATATTTTAAGAATTGCGAAATATTTTCATTGCATTGAATTATGAGAAAATAACATATTTAACTGTTTACAATAACAATCTCTTAATGAAATCTTTCAAATGCGTCAGAGACTATATTGAATAAGCACTAAAAATATGGCACAACATATACAATATCATAGTACATAGTATATGATGATGAATTTAATAAAAAAAATCATAACTTTGTGGCATGATCCGTCGTTCATTTTCAATTCAGGGCACTAACAACAGGAACATCAAATTGTTTATACATCGGAGGGTGGTGAATCGAAAAAAAAAATTTAAACCGACATTTACAAAGAGATGACTTTCTATTTAACAGGGTTTTTTGTGGAGCGCTTCTAGCGCACCATGAATACAAGGGGCGCCTTTCACGCTCCGACGGACGTGTATCGAGCCATGTTTTTATTACGGCCAGTTTTTGTGCCCGCCCGTCGTCCTGATTGCGCGGATTAATAAGCGTCGGCAGCGGGCTCTTATTTTACGATCTTCAAATTAATAAGTCGAAAGTTTACGGCGTCTGGACGTTACATCCTCATTTTCGTTCGGCCTTACAGCGAACTTTACGGTGATTTATTACATTAAAATATTGTTTGTACGAGGTTGTCTTTTCGTTAGTTTTGCGATATACATAACACATCTATACAAAATTAACGATTTTGTTTGTGTACTCGTATCTGGTATATTTGTTAAATTTTTTAGAACAATAGAAATACTAAACGACAAAAAACCCGTAACTAGGTAACCGTAAGCATAGCAGTGTACTAAACAATAATATACTTTACGTATTTCTGCAACTGCTCATTTACTATCTTAATACTTAATACCTCGTCATATTATTTTAAGTTATGTTTAATTGCCGTCACTTCGTTGACCTTGCGTATAGCACATTTTGTCTCGTGAAAACATTTAGGACTTCTTGTCATTTGAGATTCCTGCGAGCTAATTCATAAAAGTTCCCGAGCGGGCGGACAGCGACGAGACCGTGACGAGGGTCGCGACATTCCCGCCGCGACATTGCGCGTGAGCTCCTCCGCGCGCTGGGCGCCTGGTGCTCGCATCTAACCTAACAGTTATCTTACGACTCAAGCGTTTACTTTTTTCCTTTAAGCTACGTAAAACGAAATCATGTTTTTTAGTAACTTAACTTCACCATCACAAGACTTCCTTTACTTATATATCATTAACAAACGTAATTTAAGGCGTTTCCGAGCACCTAGACAGATCGCAAGCATCGAATACTGAATCTGCTGCATATGCGATGCTATTTAAATGAACGAACAAAGTCGAACAGGCAGAGCGGATCCACCCTGCTGCCGATTATTACCGTCCGGCCCCGCGCGGCTCTGCACTCATCTAACTTGTTCGTCGGCGATGCTCTATGCACACGTGGAACACTGCCGTGAATATTGCCCAAACACTTCGCACATGTTTAACACGAGCATTATTCAATGTGATCTTTCCAACAACCCATAAAATTACCCTTACATTGGTAGAGAACTGGAACATGGTCCGACAGAAGTATTGAACAAATGCTTGAAATTATGTAAAAATGTTCTGAACTTAGGTTACTAAATGACTGAGGAACGTAAAAAACAAACATTTGAAATTCCATGTGCGCCTACAATTTTCAAAGCCCGTACGAGTGTTTCCATCTGAGCGCTATATGTCATGGTAATGTCAGAATGTCAGAACGCACGCCACGCGAATACAGCTTTGTACAACTGGACAGTAAATTATTACCAAAAAGATCAAAGCATAATTTAAGATTTGTGTTGAATTAAGATTATTTTGTATGTCAGTCTTAATTCCTATCGGAAGCCGTAAATGCCATCAAAGTTCACCAACTCTGACGACTTCTACAGAGCCCATGATCAGCAATACGTAGTCAACATAGACCCACCACGCCCTACATTCTATGAAATGGTTAGCTTCACGCTTCGCTCTCCTTGCAGCCGACGGGTCGCCCTCCGACGTAATCTTTTAGAAAGGTTTTCCAACACTATTGTAGATATAACTGGTCCAATACAAACACGTCGTATTTTGTACACCGCGCAACTTTTCTACCGGACATGTGAACGGGCAGCTATGAATAAGTATTTTTTTTAACAAATTACAAAATATCGCTTCAAATTTCTCAGTATTGAACAGCAATGGGCTACGTATAAAAGATAATTTTATGCTATAAACTGTTCTGTAAAGTATTTTAGATAAATCATAATATTATTTTGGTGTAGAAAATGTTATGTTTTAGTGTACGGGAGTTTCAAACAAGGGTATGATAGAGATGTTGCACCGTTGGTTGGCATTCATATTTTAAGTATCTTTATGATCTCTCATAGAGCTATTAGCAATAATAAACTATACCTAGGGACTTAGTGAATATTACGAGCGGGAAATGGTAGGGCGCACATTGAATTTCGTATAGTTAGACATGAAGTAGTCGTACTGTATCGCTTCACGGAACGGGACGAAGTGGGCCGCGCCGCGCCGACGGTCGCGCGAGTCACGCGGGCCTACGGCTGCTCTGCACGCCGGCGATATTGTGACGCCTTCGTGTGTACTGAGCGGTGGCAGCTGCGGCGACACGATTGATACAGTTACGAACGTACGAGCCAACAGGCGTAATAGAAAACTATGACTAATAATGATAACACTTAAGCCAGTTCCCTCAGCGGGCACGCGGAGATCGGGTGCCAAACTTCTGATGTCTCATAGACTGTAGCTGCCACGTTGGTCACGTCGTTTGTAAGCGCGGCTACCGATCGAGATGTCCTGGGAACAAATTCCGGATTGGGCTCTATTTCTACTAAGTGGCTCGCAGTTTGGATATGTACCCGTCGTATAGCGACAAACTCACCGTCTAGTCCGTAGTGAGTCTATTGCAGGCTCGTTGTAGTATTGAAAGGCAAATTGTACCTGACTTAATACATAACTTACGCAAACTTATACTGTAGGATGTCGTACTTCACACGACATCTCGTAAATCTATTCTGCTATCGTAGAAATAAACTTTGTATTTCGATGATACGAAATTGTCTTTCGAAACGGTTTGCCGATCTGAGGGCCTCGAGCACTTCCCTTGCACCCGAGCAGGTGTTGCGGGGACACAGCCTGGGTGTGTTGAACACCCCGTCTATAGGCGGTGGCAGCCTAGTGCTCTTCCGCCTGTCCGCCGGGGGACGCCCGCGGCGCAGGCGGCGCCAGCGTGCGCGCACCCCGTCGACAACGTTCTCAGACCGCGCACCACTGCGTCGTCCGTGACGCACCGGCACCGGTCAACACCGGTCGAAGTGGCGCACGTGCGGCACGAGCCTCGCGGACCGCCAGCGCCGCGCGGCCGCCTCGCCGCAGCCTCGCCGCGACGGCGCAGCGGCGCAGGTGTGTTCCGCTCTCGGCTGAACGGAATGGCGACAGTCTTATCAACGTGGCTGGTCGCAGTAAAACTAATCAACGGAACCTCGAAAAAACAAAAACTCGAAAATTTTGCCTTTTTGCCTGTTACTTAATTCAATTTGTCGCATCGAAGCAATACCCACGCGTTTAGTCAGCGACGTTTAGAAAAAAGGCTATTTTGAATGATTTAATATTTCAGTAGGAAATTAGGGAGAAGTAATTACGCCAGACGGATTATTATCTATTGACAATTTGCTGTTAACTTTTTTCAATAGCAATTTTTTTCTATGGCAAATGAAAATGTATCCGCGCGATGAGCAAAAATAATGAAATGGCAGACAGAAATACGGTTATTTGCACAAAGCTTGTTACGTTACAAATGGTGACTGTCGACGGAATACGAAATGAAAGATAAAATTGAGTCATTAGTATGGACCGTAATAAATGTATGTTCAGTTCAGTACCTTCAGCAACTATTGATATATACGAAGGGCATACTTCGTTTTGCGTAGATCAAGGAAATTCAAATTAATTGTGCTTTAATTGAAACATAGAAATAAATAAAAATCATCAATTGACGTTGTCACGAATACTTGGAATTTCGTTATTGATAATAAAGCAAACAAGATGTGTAAGGTGCGCTCAGATGTTGATAAAGAGATGAATGTGGCCTCAAAATGAAACGCGCGAACTGGTAACAGCCACTTCATCCTGCAGCGGACCAACTCCATTTATTTTATTTCAAAAGTTTCAACGTCTTTTAGATTGAGAAGCTCCGCAGGGAGCCTATTGTTTGCTATCGTTTATCCCAAGTGCGACGTCATAACGACTCACTCGAATTTTCGTTGAACTGACTTTAATGTCTTGGTGCTTTCGTTAAAAACGCTCCCATTTCATAGTAGGATGATTTCATATTATCGGCGTAACGGTGAACCGAGATAAACGCTCCCCTAAACTTCCACTCATTGAAGAAACTTTTCCAATCTTCTGAAGAAAAAAAAGTTGATGCCGTGAGAGAAATTTTCCCCGGTTCATTGAGCTACGGGACATCTAAATTTAAAAGACGCGGCAGAATATAAATAAAGTTTGCATATATTTTTGTGTTGCTCGCCAAAGGAATTAGGATAAGTTGGTTTATTTCATTATTATTCTGACCGACTTCAATGCGCGTTAACCGAGGTTCTTGTAAAATTGCATATGAACAATTTGGTACTAACTATCATTCATTACAATTTCCACTATCACATGACCCCACATATCGCATCGTGCTCGTTATGGATACACAGAACTCTTTGAAAAAGATCAAAATTTTTTGAGAAATTAATCTGAACGCTCCATGCCTTCAGCTTGTTAGGTGACTTGGATCTTGAATACATTCCTGCCTATGGCCTTTTCCGAGTTTTTTGTATTAATAAGTTTTAGGTTTTCTTTAAAAAAAATCCGTTAAAATAATACTCCATGTTTAATATCTCCTACCTTTAAATATCGATATTCTACTTAAGATATCCTTCTGCATAGCAAATGTATACAAACTTGAGTTTGACATTCATAAAATATTGCATTAGAATATAACTTTACAATGGAAGTACAATTTTTAATTTATACAATAGTTCTTTTAACTGCAACCGAGTATATAATTTTATCAGAAATCAACTGAATAAATTTATTTTTATTATATATTCACTCCAAGTACGAAGTCCTTCGAGGTCGGTAGAAATAAATATATAATATACGAGTATATCTTTATTATCACAGAGCCGACGAGCTTCTTCCACAATGAGCCATCACTCCGCCCCTAGCCCCCCGCCGGTTTCGACGGACTGACACCTCGGGCTACCAGCATCTGACATAACTAAACGTTGGGAGGCTTAGTTGTCGCTTATAGGTATTCCGAGGGGCAGTTCAACAGAGTGTCTCCTTTCATGTTACAACGTGGCACAAGGCACCGACTCGTCACGGACGACATGTTAGATCTACACGTACGTCATCGAGAGCAGGATATATTCGTTAACGAGGGCGTAATAACAAGCGAAATATTCGCATGCCGTATAGATGTGCTCCCGTAAGTTCCGGAGTCGATCGCCGAACTAAACAAAGTAGAGTTATTAAGAAGTAATTTGTAAACACTAATGTGTGCCAGAAACATTAAGTGGACTAAACAATGATATCGGTTCTAACCGGTTTTTAT
Organism: Mysoria ambigua; assembly: GCA_018245875.1. Classification (NCBI taxonomy): domain Eukaryota; kingdom Metazoa; phylum Arthropoda; class Insecta; order Lepidoptera; family Hesperiidae; genus Mysoria; species Mysoria ambigua. The sequence continues at coordinate 9,398 of DWEI01001690.1, forward strand.
TCTTTCATTTAACATCAACCCTTTTGTCGTTCAACTATTGGACACCGATGTCCCCTCTGTTGAGAAGTAATGACCAGGCTGGCCGAGTGCGCGTTGACAGACCACTTAATTAATATATTTTGTAAATATGGGGAAGGAAACGAAGCGAATATCGGCGGTTAAACATTTCGTATAACATTTTGGGATTCGGAGGACAACTACAGAATAGCGTTGCTGCTCGGGAGCAACATTGTCTTTGTGGAAGCAATTGACTCAACATATTTTAGTAAACTCAAACTGAACCATCATCGTCGGCATTTCCATATTAAAAAAAAATCTTTCCAATCTTTATTTAAACATAATTAAATACCTTTCCAGGCATTATATAACTAAACAAATCGACCGAATCTAGAAGTACTTACGTACATTCAAAAAATCAGTAGATGCCAAAAACTTGGAGGACTACGAATTTCGAAGTTTTATCGAGGAAAATATTCGACTTTTTACTTCCTCGTTCGCCCCACACTGATGGTTATAACAACTCTATTGAACTCCGCGGAAGTTTCCTTACGAGGTCTTTAGTATAAAATATTAGTTTTCTGAAATCTATAACTTATTTAGTTGATTTTTTGTGAAAATAAAATATCTTTTTAACCACATGTTTCTCCTAATAGTATGTAACATAACGGTTTTTAGCGGCTTACAATCTACGAATTTTACAAACATTGAACAATGCAAAGGCACATGGAAACGTTAGTACTGCTAAGTTTTCTTTCAAATAAAACGTGATAATGTGTACAAACCAAACGTTTAACGCTACATGACTTTCGTCAATACAAATCTCATCCAATGAAAGTGGATCGGTATATCGCAAACACACAAATAAGCCAGAAACACCCTGTACTTGCGACATGTAGATACGCTTGCAAATGTAACATGAGCACACGCGTCGTCGGAGACCTCCCCGACGTGAAATTAAGAAAGTTTAAAAGAAAATCATCAATCAATTCCTTGTGCGCGCGCGCGCTCCCTCCTTGATTTATTGCTCGCCGGGGCACGAGCGCGTGCATGTCAAACGATGTCACGTAACATATTAATGTTTCTTTGAAGGCGAAATCAAACATTTTCGTTACGAATTTTCAATACAAATATACATATGTTGGTCGTTTGACATGTTATACCTGCGGGGAATTAATAATTAATTTAAATGAATAAATCATTTATCAGCTTATTTTCGGCATTTAAGTAAGAGTGGATAAGATAATAATACTAACTTACGGTCCCAAAAACGTAAAATAGATATATAAAAAATATAATATGTTTAGTTTGAAGACGTAGTTATGAGTAGAAAGTAAAAGAAATTACATTAAAATAGGTGTCAGGCAGCTAAAATAAAAGATATACCCCTGGTGGAGCTTAGTATTGGACATAATCTTATTAAAACGTGCTTTGAATAAAGTGTATTACTACCGCGGGCGGCTCCAGGGCGAGGGTCGTGGGGGTCACGACGCCCCCACGGCTGGGCCCCTGACCTAGGCGGACCACTAATTAAAATAGTTAAACATAACGTTTTTATATATTTTTGTCACAATATATGTAGATTTCATTTAAGTAGTTTCAATATTTTATTAATTCAATATGATGTTATACTAATATAATAACAAATAAAATAAGGTACGCCAGGGTAAGGTCGTAGTATTTTTTGGTTACGCGAAGAAGGTTTGATTAGTTGAAGAAGAAAATCTTACCCCAACATATGAATAAATGAACGCATTGAAAACGTGACCCCTTTCCCCCCCCCCCCCCGGCGCTAAATCTGGGTCCGCCCTTGACTACTACTATTATTATATGACCACGCTAAGTCCCTTAAGGAGTACGTAGCGAGCAACGATTACCAAATGTGTAACTATATCGCTACAGACCTGACATGTTTCTTCTCCAATCATCATACGCTTCATACATGCACGCTGGGTAAGATAACATTTTAATCCCTCTTAAGCCTGCACAATATAGAAAACATCATTTAACTCTTTACCGTGGAGCCAGTTAAAACAGAGTTTCATCACTTTGTTTTTAAGCCCTTTTCCCGTGCGACACACATGTAAAGGGTCTGTGACAGATCGTCAAATGGGTATGAGATAACGACCCTCAGCTGGCTCCGGCTGCAGGAACTTTGGCCCCTACTCACCGGCGGCCGCCGTTACGAGCACTTGTATGGGTCCCATAAAAATTTCATGTAATCAGTTCCGTTTCGTATTTCACGACTGGTGTAAACCCCGCGAGCTACAACACTAACTAAAAATATACAAGACAATAGTATATTGATGCAAAAACTGCTAAACATCAGAAAGTGATAATTCATTTAGATCAGCATAAAAATTCCCACAATTCAATTATTACGGGTCTCAATGAAGCAAAACAACACGTGCAATCATCATCATCATCATCATCATCATCATCATCAGCCTATCCCAGTCCACTGCTGGACATAGGCCTCCCCCAATGACAAGCCGAGGACAGGGCGCAATGGCGCTCCATTGCGCCCTGTCCTCGGCTTGCCGCATCCAGCTCCTGCCTGCAGCCTTTCGCAGATCACCATCCCACCTAGCCTGAGGAACAGCCGAAAACCGTAACAAAGTGACGAGTGCCGTGCGACAAACGGGCGCCCTCGCTCGGCGGCTGGCGGCGAGACACGGCGCTAGAGGCTAGAGCTAGAGCACGGGGCGCGCGGCGCGAGCGGCGGACGAACAAACTGTTCACGACGCCACCAGAAACAACGGTCGGCCATTTGTCCTTCCATGCTGCAAACTTTGCTTTCGGATTCACTCAGTAATTAAAACGTTTCAAATACATTTACAAAAGCAGATTATTTTTTCGGCTTCAAAGGTACTTTTTTCTTTTGCATACGTTTTCCTGTGTTCTGAAGTAAACATAGAATTTAGATAATTTCAGTCTACTTCCACTAACGAGAAACAGAAAAAACAACAAAATCTTGTACCTACATTCTCAAGGTAAACTATAGACATTCCGCTTTGTATAAAACAATGAAATAATATAAAATTACAACAAAAAAACTTTACTTTTTAAAATATTTCAAACATTGTATTTTTCGTTGCAGCTAATTAAACATTTGTACGTTCTTTAACAAATCGTCCAGATTGTTATATTCCGAGGACGCAACAACGCGGTGAATCAGGTTTGATGTTGCCGATCCTTTGCCAGGAGCATCGAGCTCACGACTCGGTGTTCACTTTACGACAGCGACGACTTGATTGAAACTTGAATACAAAAAGCACTGCCTCGTTGGTAGTGTCGGTACAAGAGCGACTGCCGATAGGGAGGTGCCGGGTTCGATTCCCGGGTCGAACACTATAAAATTTGCTAATTTAGATTTTCTAGTAGTGGTTCGAAGTCTGGGCAAATGCTCGGTGTGTATCGCAATAGGCTTAACGTATATTCCATATTGGGACGTAAACTTAACTGGTGAAATGTTGAAGCATTCTGCATTCTTCTGCCTAACTCTTCGGGATTACATTCGTAAAGTTACGTTATTATATCAAAATCATAATTACCATTGTAAGTCAGAGTTCATGATAAAAACAAGACACCAAAAACAAGAAAAACATTAACATGACAATTTGTTAGCGAAACTGACATCCAGTTTGACAGCTCGTGTTACTCTATCTATTGGATCGACGAGTGCCGAGGACGTAGAACAGACTGTACACACGGCAGCAACATCAGACGGAGACCGAACACACACATCCGACAGCCGTCATACGCAATAGCAATGAAGTAGGGCCGCAACAAAATGTGTCCCGGCGCGCTCGTGTCGGCGCGCGCGGCTCGATTTGTCCGCCGCGGTGCCGTGGCGTGGCCCGGGACTCCGGCACACGCGGCAGGCGGCGGCGCGGTGCACCTACCGTGCGACAAATAAAGCTTCATCACTTTTTCCAACGTTACTGAAACATGAATCGTTTATCGTATAATAGGTGGAGGCCGGCAGGATACCATTCACATCCCATAGATACCATTTCCAACAAGCCGAAACAGTTCGTTAAATCGTGTCCGCATCTAAACTCCATCTCTGACCTGTGTCAGAATACACTCTCCGACCACGTAACACGCGGTGTCGTACAAGGCCCCGGCGTACACTGTGCGACAAGCCGTGCTCCGCGATCCCCACCCCACGGTGCCCACGGTGCCCACGGTGGGTGCTGTGGCCGTGACACAGTAGTAGCAGTGGGCACAGGTGGCCGACTGCAATAGGGACATAAGTATATGTACAACCCGCCATCTTACAGTACAGCAGTGAACAGCTTTACTTTCCATCTGGTGGGATAACAATAAAGCGTACGTCTATACCGGAAAAACACACCTTGTACTATTTTCTGGACAAGATATATTGATATTATTTAAAGCGCATATATAAATGAATAGAAATAGAGGTTACGTTATATGCGCTCCAACGTAATCATCCCCAATGTGACGTACAACGGTAAAAGTAACACTTTATCCCTTTGGCGTTTCTAAGAATATTTTCGTTTTTTCACTCCCAATCCTAATCCATGTCAGCGGAGCATTCAAGATGAAATTTCATTAGGGAATTACATCTTATTTTCCGTAAATAAAATTATACAATAAACAAACAACAACATATCGAGGAAATGAACAGAACACAGCGTCCGAGAACGTATTAATTTCTGAACGTCCGAAAGTAATACCATTTCTCCCAACAAAGAAAATATTTGATTTAAGTAAGCCACATGTGATTTATGAGAAAACAAATATGGCGGCCACCGTACATTATCGAAAATGATAGTCGCATCAGGATAACGCGTGATACATCATAGCTCCTTTACAAAGCGATCAATCAGGACACGCGCCGCGCGCGTCGTCCCTGGGCCTGGGCCAGCAACGAAACTTGTTAGAACGATGAACAATTATTTTGCACGTTATTTGGTTATTTTCCATAATTAGTAGATAAAAATACATTCACACAAATGTGAACTATGCATTAAATAAAACGGCCGTAAGAGCACCGGGGAGTCTCTAGTAACAAGGCATTCAACCTCCCGAAAGGTGGCGTTTCATGTGCAACGCGCGCTGAGCAGGTTGGCTGTATTAATATTGAAATATTCATGCGGAAACAATCTGCCAATGTTTGTGAAAATTGGTCAGCCAGGCAAACTATACAGCAGCCGAGTTGGAAAATGATCTCTGATGTGCACGTAATAAGGTCTTCTATGTGAACGATGTCACGTTTAGGATGTAGGGCAAATAAAGGGCCGGCGGATGCCCGGCCGCCATAACAATAAGCATAATCTAAGCGGTCCAGATTTGTTCGACATGTAGGCTTATAGCGGCGGTTGTTTGTGAACACACTCCCACGCTGTTATTATTCACTTATGTGTTATTTGTAAATGCGCTGAAAGGGTGGGATTTTTACCTACCGTCTTCTATTTGAAACAGGTCAGTTTGCTTTGCATTTTTTATGTTCTTTATATAAAAGCATTTCACAAAAACGCAAAAATGTAAACGAAAAGTTAAAATACATTGAGTTCTGTATCCAGCTTAAGTAACTTATTACAATTTGCTAATTTAATACTTGAAAATTAGATATTTATAGTATGCTCCTCGTTTCCTTTACAAAACATTAATTCGTACAGAGGGTAACTAAAGAACAATTTGTAATAAAATCAATATTTATACGTAGGTTTGTAATAAAATGTATATTTATACGAGGCAAACAAGACATCAGTTGCAACTTGCACAAAATGTCGTTTGTTTAATATATCATGGTCCTTGAAGCATTTGTAGCGTGCATGCATGTTTTTAACTTCATGAAGTATATTTTATACAAATCAATAAATTACTGGTAAATAATGATAAAGTGTGGTAATGAACAAAAAAATTAAGTTGTAGTAATGTACAAAATTATTTTATTTCCATAACACCATTAAAGACCGTCAAGTCGTATCGCACCGCCAAACGATTAATTGCACGATAATATGGGATATTCTGAACTCGTACACAAGTAGTCGGACCGTATCGGAAAATACCAAATTTTGATAACGTTAATGGAGTTACGCACACACAAGGAGCAAGCAGGTATTTAACCTGGACATGTCGTTATAAAAACCTATTTCCTGTTAGGTCCCGTGAAGAACACAAACCGCAAAAGATAGTAGAAAGCATCCTAGTAAAGTAAAACGCCGGACAGTATGTGGAATAAAGAAAAACGGATGAAACGCTTTTATAATTGTCATAACTGAAAGCATTAAGTGAATTAATAAAAATAGTAACGTATATTTAGGCAACAACGTGCAGTACTTGTAGAAGCCAATAAATCTAGTGAACTGCGAGCCGGGGTACACTTGTGCTACAATAGTGCGCTACCTCGGAGTGAAGCCGCGCGCGATGATCTACGGGCGGCCGAGCAAATCGCGTAAAACGAGATGATAGATGGCGCTGTTTCCTTTAGGGTCCATCGTAAATTTCGACCCGAATGTGTTTCTATTTTTATTTATATTTGCAAGGAATTATCTAGATACGTAACTACACGCCTAATATCTCCGAAGAGATAGGCAGAGGAATGCAGAACATTCCCACGATTCACCTGTTACGTTTACGTCCCAC
>DWEI01001691.1:0-16013 GCA_018245875.1 Mysoria ambigua
GGAGTTACAGCTTGTTGAAAATCACCCAAAAATTTGGATTTTTTTTTATATCCCTTAATTTTTGTGACTAGTGTATATGACGGGCGAAATTAACTTCGAGTTCATTGCTATTAGTTGAAACGAAATCGAAAAATTGTAATGTGATGAACTACACACTAGATACTAAATTGAAGAAATATAGAAAGAAGGAATTCGCATAAAACAAACATGTTGGTAAGAATTAGAGCGCACGTGACTTACCCGTTGAGACAGTAAATAAAAAAAAATAGAAAGAAATAATTAAATAATTTATAATTTAAAACAGTCAGTGGTAGATGTAAATTAAAAAAGAGAAGGAAAAGCAGACAAATATTGACCATGTAAATCAACATGAATAGTAAGAGGTGGGAGGCAGACAGTCGAGATGATAGCTAATATGAAGGAAAATTAAAACAACACATCGCGAAAGTAAGATGGCCTGGTCAATTAACATAAAGATAAAATTTAATAAATCATAAAATTTCAATAATACCTCTATCCAATAAATGCACGACAATTCGCGCACAATCGCTGGTGATTTGGAACCCAAGTAGGGGCACATGGAGTGCCAGTGACGTCAGTGCCAGACCTCGTTTTGTTTCCCAAATTATTAGAGTCTTGTCTTCCGCACCTATCGAGTGTAGAATTACCAATTACATATCCTTCTAATAAGACGTTAAAGCACAAGACACATGGTACTATCGTTGAAGAATGTTTCAGTGTCGGAGTAATTATTGTTAATTGGAATTCAATGAGGGTCTCATTAGTATAATTTTGAAAGTGAACCATATCTTTTATCTTGTATGATATAAGTGATTGAAGGAAACTCCGTACATATGTACGTTCAACGTTTATTAATAATAGTAGCAATTAAAATAATAACAGTCTTAATTTTTTACAAAAATCGAAATTATAAGTTTTAATGCGATCTTTTGAAATTCATTCTCGAGTTAAGCTTTGAAAATTCTTTTAGTTCTGCAGACCATTTTTACAGCGATATTGGAAATTTGGATTGCAGTTCAGCGGGGAACATAACAGCGAGGCATTAGTTTACAATGGAGTATGCTACTATCACTTAAGTGCAATTCTAATAGAAATACTGTAATAATAGTTGGCATAATTGCCACTCCTGGTAAATTAAGTTTCAATGTTTATGACGCACACTATAGTATAATTTAAAAATATAATCTCTCTATAAACTTCAGTAAGATATAAAAATAAAGTTACGATTAAATATACTGTAGGTACACCGTATACAAATAACCACATTTCAAGTATTATTCTGGATAGGATTGAAGATAGGATAGGACTAAAGTATAATTTCCATCATAACTCCGTTACCTGCCTAACCCTAACACCACTGCCGCTCGTAGACCTCCATTTAAGGGATTTCGTCCCGGCACGGAGACCATATAACAATGCACACGCATTACTGTTCGAGAAAGCAATCGAGTCAGTCGATCAATACTAAACTGTTTGTTTACACAGTTTGTTAATAACAATTTAAAATTTGAATCCATAATGTAAGTTTTTGTACGATGAATCCCGTTCTACGTGATCAACAAGACGCTTAGCACTTACCAGAAACAGCAATGGACCCGTCGCCGGTGACTTTAACGCAGGTGACCTTCCCCAGATGGCCGGAGAGAAGGTGCACGTCGGAGCCGGTGTTGATGTCCCACACTATAAGGTTGCAATCCCACGAGCCGGACACGACTTGTGTCTTATTGGTGATGGACACGGCGACGCACGTCACGATATCGGAGTGTCCAACCAGTACCTAAATTATAGGAGAATTAAAAATATATATCCTTATTAAGCCCCTATTTAAACAGTATTCTGTTATAATTGTAATAATACTCTCAACTAGAAATAACTTATAGAATTCGCATATAACCTAAAACTATGAGATTGATTTCAATCACTGCGTCAAAGGCATCAAAAATATTGTTAAACGAAAAAAAAAGGTTATTAACCTGCGACAGTTTGCCTCCATCCAGTTGCCACACTTTGAGCGACATGTCCATGGAACCAGTGACTACGAACTTCGAGTCAGCTGTCAGAACAAAACAAGTGATGCGTTCTGCGTGCGACACCGAGCGTCTATCTTCTCCGCTGTCACCTTCAGCTAACGCCCAAATGCGAACTGAATTGTCTCCGTCTGAGAGGACCTGTGGGGTTATAAGTTTTTTTTACTTTTGTCCTAGAAATATAAAGTTCAATTCATTAAGAAAAAAGCAGAGGTAATTTTGTGTAACAAACAGCTTTTTAGCAAATAACTGATATTAAATTTGTTTAAGATGGTAATGACTGATTATTATAAAGAACGAGCTCAATAAAAATTTTGCATAAAAATCGTTTTCGTAGGTGGAAAATTCAAAAAACTACTCTTTCATACGGTCCAAAGGCCGGGCTATTTGGTTTTTTTTCGTCTTTTGCTAATATCTTCGAATGCACAAGTAATCTTACACAGTTTACACAAACACAACGAAAAAGCGACCATACGGCTCTTAATACATGTGCTACGCTTACCGCATATTTCATGTTCAATGTGACTTCGATGCTGGCGTTGGGTCCGGTCGTAGAATGTAAAATTATCCCGGAATCGACGAGCCATACGTGGACGTTGCGAGCCCTGTCGCCTGTCATCGCTCGGCGCCCGTCCGACATCATGAGCATGCTTTGCAGAGCCGCTTGGTGACCCTAGGGAGGAGTTAGCTCGTTTTATGGCTACAAGTTTTCCGTGGAATCGTATAATGCTCAAAAAGTTTTATATTCATAGGACGCTAACTTTCGAGGCCAGATGCGAAGCGGTGAAATCTTATAAGTGGAGTTATTATTGTGCCTTGAGTAAGATCTTAATGCATGTTTTGTGTTTAAATTCATTACTTCATAATTCAGTTTTTAGTGGCTTAGTTCTAGCGTTTTTTAAATTACACTACGAGGGGACGCTGTTTAGGCTGTGCTATGTATAATTTTATTTTACGTCATTAATTAATTATTCAACGATGTATACTTTAGATACGTAGAAAAGTATTTGGTAGTATTTTATAACAGAGAGTCATTTATGTAAAAAGACAGCACAAGGGAAGGAGGGTATTATGAAAAGAGTAATACTTATGTAACTTTCTTTTAAGAGAAGATATTTAAGAGTTTGATGTTAAATGCTATTATTACTCTTAGTTAATAGCCTTTAGTCATTACAAATTTGCAATTAACATGACAAAGAAGAAACAAATGAGATTGGTAACGCATTTTTAGATTTTGTCAACGTGGCTTAAGTTTTATTAAACTGTTGTAGATATTTAATAATCCTCTAAAACTAAATCCCTTTTCGTCGTTAAAAAGATTTTGTCTAGTGTACGTACTAAGCATAAAATCGTTTACTTCATTGTACTAAGCGGATATTACAGAAGGCTTTTAGGCTGTGCTTAAACAATTAAGTACGCTTAAACATAGAATCTATTATTTTCTAAATAGAAAAAAATATTTTTATTTTTTATATAGAAAACGATCACTTTAATCTTGAAGTATTTATTTGTACAGAAGATCATGAAAGTTCTGACATGTGTTAAGCCTTATAAAAATAAATTGGGATATTTATTTCAAAAACTTTCTAAGGGAATACGATATGATACGTAGGCACACCTGTTTATATTACTTTGATAAACAAACTTTAAACATGATTTATGAAAAAAAATGAAACGACCCCAGCCGTGTAATTTCTTCCAGTCATATTAATCCGGATGAATTACTTACTTTGTAAGTCAAAGACGGGGAATTGTCGGCCAGTTGCCAAACCACCACCGTTCGGTCTTCGGAGCCGCTCAACACGAGCAGGTTGTTGGGCGAGAATGTGACACACGTGATGTGCCCCATGTGTCCGCTCAAGGTGGCCTGTAGCCTGTGCGTGGACAGCTGCCACACCCGGACGAGGCCGCGCGCACAGCCGCTGGCCGCCAGTTGACCGTCGCGGGAGACCTCCAGACAGCTTATTGGAATCAGTTCGCTTTGTTCTGCCTGTTAAAAATGTCGGAGATATGAAATACAACGTGCTGCTTTAATCTACATCAATACATATACACACAAATAACTTCGTACCCGGTTCGTTACGGGGTAGGGAAATAGCACTAAGTGCCAAATATTTCTATCTATACCTGCCGCGCTTCTTCAACATTCATCACTCTTTCATTGTTAAATATTTCGTGGGTGTTCATGAGGAAGGATCTCGTATAGGTCCGAAACTAGTCGGGCCACCCCGAAAAAACATACGTGAGTCTAGCCGGTTCAATAATTTATTACTCTTTTTATACATGCACGTCGGTTTAGGAGACTTCCGACACAATCTACATCAATCAACATAATCTTTGTTATTTTATAGCCAAAACATGCAATCAAATTTATAATATGAAACTGCAATGAATATTCAAAATTACGTTCAAAACCCTGACTAATAAATAAGTTTGCAAGTTCATAGTTCACCTGCAATAAAGTAATATTGGTCGTAGATTTGGTCTGTCGCCGCTTCATTTGTTTCGTGGGTCGGAAATTCGTCAGGTTGTCCTCCGTGTGGAACGAGTAGATCGTGACTCTGTTGCCACCTACAATTTGAACTTACTTATTGAATACCTTCCAACTCATTGATCAAAAACATTTATTAATTATGGTTAACCAAGAATTGTATTTTTTGGTTATAAGTCAAAATGTTTTAGCTCAATGTTTACTTCCATTATCATTATTAGCAATACTTTGACTAGATGTATTTATATTATTGTCCTTGTGATAATATTTTAATAAAGGTAATAATATTTTTTTTCAAGGTTTGGAAACAATTCGACTTTGTTAGGATAAAAGTGATTCTCTTTGTTAGGAGGAAAGTCTCTCTTTGTTAGGATAAAAGTGATTCTCTCAGACTTACCAGCAGCAAGCAAGAAATGATCTTTGTCAGCGACGGCCAGTGCTGCTAGATCGTGGGCCGCGGCTAACGTACGGAGCAACTGGCCACTGTGCAGGCTGTATATGTAGATGCGCTGATCAGCGCAGCCGACCGCCGCGCGCGACGAGTCGTGGCCCACGCAGAAACATTTCACCTGTTTCAGAAAACATGTTGTACCGGCTTAAAGATTGTGTACGTTAAAGGTATAGGTAGACAGATTGCATGACAAATTAACGTAGCTGAAAACTAACTGCTATTGTGACTAGAAACATTGTTAGTGGTCAATACAAAAATAATATGTTTAAAGACAAAATAGATCTAAATATTTTCATATCTCCAATCAAAATTTGTATCATGGTGTCATTGTGCATTCATTTCATGTACGAATTTCAATTAATAAAATTTATAGCGCTTCTATTACCTATAACAAATATAACAAATAAATACTTTGTCCTTTTATTTACCTTACATATACACATATTCTACATTAAAATATTCCATAATATATTAATAACCTTTTTTATTCCTGTACTTTTGTGTAAGGTTTAAATAAAGAATAAATAAAAAAATAAAATGTTAGTAAAATTTGTACATCATTTCATGTACACTGGATAAATCATTAACGTCCACTACTCTTAGGAATATCTACTTAAGAGAGAAGGTGAGAAATATAGCCAAGCTTTTTTTCATAAACGACAACTGTACGTAAAATCACACCTATAATCCTCGAAGAGACAGGCAAAAAGGTGTAGCAGACTCTCACGATTCACCCGTTACGTTTACCTCTCATCATGAAACAAGGGGTGAGCCTATCGCCATACAGCGAGCAAAAATCCACTATAACACACCCCATTTTTACAAATTTAAAGTTAAAAAAAAATAATACTCCACCTGGGGTTCGAAATCAGGAACTATGGATTGACAGTCATACTAGCATTTACTGAACCAACGAGATAGTCATAATGATAGCTATACAACAGGTTCTTAATATTTAGGTTGGCAATACTAGTCGCTCAGATGAAAAAAAATATTATCATCACATTGCCAGTAGATTACAAAAAGAAAGAGAACTTCTAAAATCACTCACAATGAATCCGGTGCAATTTATTTTACCCGACAACGTGTAAGTAAGATCTAAAACAATTTAGTGATCCCCAATTACTACGCGCCGAGGGTCGGCGTTCGAAAAGTTGGTAACCCTTAGGGAGCGTACCTTTGGTCATTATAAATGATTTTTTCTTCTTACAGTAGATTTACTTTCAGTTCTACTTGGATTTATTCTTTATAAGAATCACCGCAAATTCGCCAATCATATTAATTCTATCGGTCGATTTCTTTTGTTCTTTTCAAAAGTCAAGATTACTGACATCAAGAAATGTAAACCTCAAAGCGGTTACACTGACGTTATGAGATTATGTTATGCATTTATATCTTTTGGAAAACTGCGTCAGAAGATAATACAACTTATAATAAACAGTTTTATCAATGACGATGCGAAAAACGACGAACCTCTTTCAAAATTCAATTTTGATTTCGCTTTATAAGTATTGCCACTTCGTTTAGCGTGAAATTGATTATCAGAAACAATAACTTTGTGGATATCATAATGAAAACCATTATTAATACCGGTTTTAATCGAAATGATAACCCTACTGTAATAATTTATTGTAAATTAATTATACTTTTCCTGAGCGTCATTAAAGCTAAGTCAATATCTGGGGCCGATGTTAGTCGGGGTCATGTTAGCTTTATTTGACCACGGGTTTCAATTAAGATGATTGTCGCTTAAGTGTTTCTCATTATTTGTAAGTATTTCAATTAATAAAGTAGTATCTGGAAAACCATACAGATATTCCCAGCAGTATTTTAAGGGTTAATTGTGTGCCTCGATGGTCACGTTGGTTGCAGGTGCGAATGCCGATCGAGAGGTCCTTGGTTCGATTTCCAGTCGAACACCACAAAATGTTCTAATTTATAATATAATTTTTAGTAGTGGTTCGGAGTTTGGGTATGTGCCCGATGTATGGCAATAGGCTCACAACCTATTCCATACGTGGGACGTAAACGTAACTGGTGAAACGAGGGAATATTCTTCATTCCTCTGCCAACCCCTTCAGGGATCATAGGCGTGAAGTTACATTTAGTGTTTCATGTAAGATCGATTTTGACTGGAATGGCGTTAGAGAGTTATTGGCAAAATGCAGATATTTTAATAAATTCGTTTTAAAAGTGAAAAAAATGAAGATAAATCTGAACATGGTAGACTTATCAAATTATTTTTTTAAACGTCTAACAAATAACTGCTACGCATATAAATGTCAGAACTCAAAGAGTTTCATAACAAGTGAAATAGATTTGCAACTAAGTTGGTATTATATGATTCGATTCATATTAATGTAATAGACGAGTTGAGAACTTTGATTTTTTATTAAATCCTATTACGATATCTAAATGTGTAGCGCCGTGCTTATGAATTCTGTTACAACATGTAATTAAACTCAAATTTTGTTAATCCCTAAATGAATTACATTAAGGTATTCAAAAGTAACAATTTAAAACCGTCAATAAGGATATGACTTGACTGACATGATTGTTTCGTTGGTCGTGTTGATTGCAAATACGACTGCGGATCGGGAGGTCCCGGGTTCGATTCCCGGGTCGAACACTACAAAAATTTCTAATCCAGTAGTGGTTCAACTTACATTGTACTTCCTTGTGTAAAATTAACAATAATAATACATTGTATGCAATAGAAATGACAATATTATTAACACTCACCTTAGCTTTGTGTCTCTTCAGAGGATGCAAGTATGTTCCAGTGAGGAAAGTCCGCAAATGTAATTCATTCTCCCCTTGTAGCGTGATCAGGAACACGTTATCTTCTGTCACATCCATAGCGTGTATGGGCACACCGGCGGAGACAGTGTTCAGAAGGGTGAAATTGTCCACGTTCCACGTGCATACTGTTCCATCCTGGGAACACGTGACAAGGATGTCCCCGTCGAGGATAACCTTGACCGCCGCCACCGGACCGCGGTGATGGTCGATTTTTGTTATCTGCGGGGAATTAAACTCGGGCATTACGGTGTTACGTAATGGCTAAAGCACATAACGGTTTGCTAAAACGTGTAATTCTAAAGCGTTTCGTAATATTATGCTTTAAAAAATTTGCATTTTAATCAAATTACCGTGATGTTGAAAATGTGTGAAATAAGAAGTAGAGAATGGATTTCAATGTCAGTAAATATATTAAAACGTCGAGTCTATCAATCACTGGACACTTTTGACATATTTATTAAAAGATAGATTGTATTTATATAATATACAACATCATTTTTATATCTAGCAGAATTTACTGTAAAAGGAGCGGGTATAAGTAAATATATGTATAGTTTTACGGTGGTAAGATTTTTTAAACATTTCCTAGTCTTGAAATGTTAGCTGATTGCACGTTATTTCTAAAGTTAAGCAACGGCCAGGAATCTCGACTCATGAACAAGTTGTTGTTCAAGGTTGTTTAACAAAAAATTGCCGTCATTTTTCATAAACAACTTACCAACGTGCCGTCCACGAGTGACGTCACAATGACGGCCGAGTCCTCCCCGCCGCTGATCACTAGCGAGCGGTTGACAATGGCCGCTACACACAGAACTGGTGCAATGTGTTCTCTGTTACAAAATACCTTATTTAAATACCTTTTATTAGAAAATATAGAGGATAAAGCAAAAAGACCAAAATGGACCCCCCTAATTTCTCGACATGCCTCAGTTAAAGCTCCATTCAGATTCTGTAGCAGATTAACAAAAATATATATTTCCTTCATTATTTGTAAGTGCTTGCGAAATTCTTTACAAAATAAAACGCTCGGTGAGAAATTTTTAAAGAAATATAAATGTTTATGAGAAAGAAAAAAGTAAAGGCGCTGTTTGATGGATACTGAATTGTTATTAACTAAATATGTTCAATACACCTATAATATCTATAAAAGCTAGAAATTGACAAACAGTATCGACTTGTTGATACAATGGAAACCATATTGGTTGAAGCCATAACAGCTTCCCATTGGAATTTTAATAATGTCTATTATAAGGTTAAAAGTTGATATTCGTCTAAATAATGACTTGATAAAAATGTCTTGATGATAAACCTGAGCTTATACTGCGAGAGCTCTTGATAGTGTTTTTAACAGCGGATAAACTTGTAACTTTAGGGTAGACTCAATTCTAATCTAGAGTATCTCCACGTTGTTTGCTTTTGTCGTGAAGCCTTAGCGTATTCGAAACAATGAATGCCATTTCACATATCTCGCTCAACGCGCGTCTAGATATTTGTTCCAGCTGCGGGTTTCAGTCACTCCTATGGATTATCTACGTAATCTTGTAATCTTATAATCTCATAATAGGACTATTAAAGGATTATCTAGCTTATCGTGAATTACCTACGTTTGTACTAATATTAGGGAGAATGTAATGAGAACGATTAGGTATTTATAGACTTCACATTATACATGACTGATTGTACAGAAGTATACATTGCATAGCCGATCAGAATGTGAGGAAAAGCAAGGAAAGCAAAGAAGAAAACAAGCATTTTCGGTATAAATAAAAACAGAATAGTACTTACAGGATTTTAGTTTTTATCGCTAGTGTGTGTAAGTCCCATACAATGACGCTGGTGTCTTCTGACCCTGTTAGTAGATATTGGGACTCTCGGGTCACACACATGCAAAGTATACGCCCTGAATGACCTGTGGGAACATTGTTCATATTACCGTTCTGATTATTTTTATTAAGGAGCGTAAATACGTAGTATCTTTAGTTAATTTTTGCAGGTGTCTGAATGTCATATGAAGACTTTTGTGATGCAAATGAGATTTAAATTTGAATGAGATTTATATTTATGAGATTCTATTGTATACAAATTAATGCCTTAATCCGGTTTATTATAATTATGGAATTAATGGATTCATATAAATTGTGTATAACTATCTGTTACTCATCACATCATATCATATACATTGTGTATATGTATCTGTTACTCGTATATTATGCTATTTGGTAATTTGTATCTGTATACAATGTACTTTCCTGCCTGAATGCTTAAAAAAATCGTGTTTCTAACAAAGACTTGTAATTCCATGTATCACTCCATATATAAGTTAACCACGATTCCAGCTTGCATAACATATATTTGAAAAGCTACATATATACTTATCTATTTATAACAAATATAATATGTATTTTGAATGTAAGGACTTTATATTACGTGGTTCTTTATTAATCAGAAATATTAAATTTTATGACTTCTCTCATAATTTTTCCCTTTACGCAATGCATTAATGTAATAACGTAATGTTACTTTCTGTAATTGTAAAGGTATTTGGCTGAAATCTAATAACGTCCTGGTTTACTTATTGTCGTCGGTTGCTTTTTAAGCCAAGGGCGTAGTCAGTCTTTTGGACAAGTTAGTTTAGTAACTAACTTAACTGTAAGCCCTTGATGCACAAAGTTCGTCCACTGAGACACATTTTGTCCAGAGCTGTGGAGAGTTCGGAATTTAGCACAAAGCTAATATTAGTCGGTTCTCTTTTATCAATGCGTCGTGATTGAATTGAATTGTCTTTAACAACCTATCAAAATGTATACGTGACTCTACTGTTATCAACATTTTTAAGAAAAAAAAGCTCATGAATTTTTAAAGGACAAATATGAATAATTACTATGACTAATTATTATAACATTTTTGTAATTGGTTGTATTTAATTCTAATTCTAATGCAATTTTTTATTTGCCCGCCGAACTAATGGCAAATGTGAAAGTAGAAAAAATGTTTATCAACTGTCCCACTATCACATATATGGAAATAAAGTACTTCTATTTCTATGACAAAGTAAACATAGAGACAGACGATGTAAAATATATGCAGTGGAGTTCAGGAGGTAATAATAATTCACACTAGAACAACCATTTTTTTGCGACGTAATCAACATATAACGGAACATAAAACTGAAATATGGGTATCGTTGGTTCATGTAAGCCGCTTAGAACCTTGAACTAGTACAAGTGTTGAAACTTTTACGACATGCTTACGTGGAATTTGTATTCAGCAAATCCGAATCAAAAGTTTCTATCGCGTCGTGAGCGCGTTCAATAAGTCCTTACGAGTTCGTTATGGAATATATATAAATAACTTACAGCTAAATGGATTATGAAGAGAATGTTAAAAAATCACATCAGATCTGTAAAAATTAAGATGTTTATCACTCGTTGCTTTCTACCCAGTCCACAAAGAACCTGGTGTGAGAATTTAATAACAATACTAATATATGAAATAGGTCAACTCTCACAAAATCTGCTTATATTGACCGTGTGCATCGTGTTCAATAATCCAAAAACCATATAGTGACATTATAATAGGGTAGTTTTGATCGATTAAATATCAGTTAATCGTGAGTGTAACTTTCATCGTACAATCTGTGTACTATTAAATCAATCTGCGATTGTACTATTCATAGAAATAATAACAGTTTAATTCGCACTAACTTTCACTGTAATCCTTGTGAAAACTTTGCTGTAGTCAATGTATCTGTTATCGTACCATTCGTATGAACAAGTCCTTAATTCGTACTAACTTTGATTGTACTACTTTTGTATACTTAGATCGTACCGTTTGACCGTATCCTTAACCGGACTATTTGTGATAACTTTGATAGTACAATACTGTTTTCAATAAACTTTGATTGCACTCGCTACTCGTAAAAAGATTGATTAGCCTATTCGTATTAACTTTGGTCCCTACTACTTAGATTGACAGTGAAATGAAAAAAACATGACTTCACTTAACATTGGAGTAATTTAAATGTAATATGTACCAAGGACATCGTAACATTATGCCTGTCGTCCTGAAGGGGTAGGTAGAGAAGTGTACTACAATGCCATATTTCACCAGTTAGGTTTACCTTGCTATACCGGCGTACATTTTCATTGCATACATGTTCAGTTCTAATAAAATCTATATCCATTATTACGATAGGTTTGAAAATATAAACGCTAGGACTATTTTTCTAAAAGTGTAGGTGAGATAAATGTTTTACACCCATGTCTTGCCTCTATAAAATCTAATATCTTGGAATCACCTTATTTAAGAACATTTCCGATTTTGGTTGTAAATACACAAGCTCAGGTCTACCCTTCTCGAGCCTACGACTCACAGTTTAATGACGAAAAATGTTACGGATACGTCCTGTTGTACAGCCGTAGAAGCCAAACACACTAAAATGAAATTACCCCACATTACTAAGAGTTTACTGTTAACAGTGTAATTTGCCCGATATGATCCTGAAAATATATTACATTGCGCTACGGTGGGGAAATTGACTCATCATCTGCTTTTGTTTTCTTTTAATCCTGCCTTTCGGAGCGATAACCAATCGATATTCATTTGTCGTGGCTCAGGTGCCTTGGCTTCAGTGAAATTACGAAACCGTTTTTAACACGAAATGTGAATGATAATGCTTTTTCGCTAATGAAATGTTCAACATGAAAAGGGAACCCAATTTTTTTTTTGCTTTTGTGATTATCGCACTTA
The DNA here is from genome assembly GCA_018245875.1 of Mysoria ambigua. Lineage (NCBI taxonomy): Eukaryota > Metazoa > Arthropoda > Insecta > Lepidoptera > Hesperiidae > Mysoria > Mysoria ambigua. Next base: position 12,542 of record DWEI01001691.1, read on the forward strand.
CCGCTTTGTTCACGTGTGCCGCCGCGTTGCGTAAAAAGTTCTACTTTTGTGAAAAAAAAATGATTTATGACAAAGTTTGATCAATCAAATATTGTTGTTCGATCTAATATTGGTGTCGGTGGATAAGTCAGGCAGGGGACATGACTTGACGATGGTCATTAATGAGGGCAGTAATGTTTTAAGCGTTTATGTTAAACAAGCTGATACTGACGATCATATTAGGAACGTAGCATTTTTTTCCTATCTTTTTAAAAATTGTATTAGAGTCATATTTTCAAAAATATTATTGCGTTTGAATATACTACAGGGCATAGTACTGTGATCTCTGGTTCTAATGAAAATGAATCGAATTGATGTGCCCCAGTCCCCGGTGTACCGTATCACCCCAGTTTCCCCTTTTCAATGAAATGGGAGAGGAGCATCGTCCAAACAGGTCTCTAAGAACATTAATCGTATTATAACCGTATCAACATTGTGTTCGGATCCATCGACAATACAGCGCTTGTTGGGAAATTTTGTTCGAGTTTCAATCAGCTTTCATAGTATAAATTTGTAAGTGCTTTTAATGGTACGGAAATCAATGACAAGAGAGCGAATTAAATTAAATTTAAAAATAATTTTCGATAAACTCACTTACAGAGTAAATTAAAATCATAAAATATATATTATACCAATTGGCAAGAATTTACGTGAAGATGGTACTATCTGTGACCTATACAACTGTCGGTTATGGCTGGCTTTGCTTATCTTTACGAAACCTTTGTATTAAAGCCACTATGGCTTCGAGCAATCCAATCGACCTGTGTCCTATAAATAATTTAAACAAGCTCCGTGGTAGTGGCTTAACCCTTGTATCACGAACAGTGTTCATTTGACAGCCCAGAGGTCAAAACCGGCTGTTTTTATCATATACAAAAGCTGTAAGTTTTAATGTATTTATAACATAACGTGTTTATAGTTATAATAAAAGCTTTGTACTGTTGATAACGAATGTGGTAACGAGTTCATAACTATAACACGCTTATAACCACAATAAATTATTTACACATTTCGTTAAATTAAGCCAATATTTTACATGAGATCGTGTTTCATTTGTAACAATTACCTACAGTGCGAAGTTGTTCAGTTAGCAATTTAGTGGTAATTTAATATAAGAAGGAATTCATGCCGGAGCTTTGTTGTCAGATGAGTCAATAAACTTGATTTTCTATGCTATGTGACTAGTCATTTGTTTTTTTTTATAGATTGCAAATTTAATTAAAGTTCTTTTTATTTGTAATATCGCATAATTTATGTTGTTTAATTTATGTATGTATTATTTAGTAGATACAAACGAATAGGTTAAACGAAAACATGTCAAAAACTTTGACACATCGACCTAATATGGAATATTGACAATCATGGAATATGGACTATGGACTTATATGACGTATGAACCATTTGACACATCGACCAAATATGGAATAGTGGAAATATTAAAAGGTTGTTGTTTATGAAAAAGGGTTGCAATAACTACGAATTATTATTATTATTATGCGAATAATTTTGAAGGCAAACATGACAATAGCCCAATTGTCCCTTTTTATAAACTGAAAAATTACCAAAATACTCGTGCATTTTTTTTATTACAGAACAAAATATCAACGCAGCAAGTAAACTTTATTTTACAGTTTCCCTTACGCCCATTCCAGCTGAGTTAACAATATATAACGTAGGACAGTGTTACAGGCACGGCTTAACCCTTGTTCTGCGTACATTCTGATGACACAGCTGCGTGAGCCAAGTCGATTCTTTCCAACATAACCTTTATAGGATAATGAACTTGTCAGATAATGCGACCCGCGGAATAAGGTGAGCCGTTTCATTTTCTTATGTGTCTATGAATTTGTTCATCGAGATGTGTTTTATCTATTTTTATTACAATTTAGTTCGCTTTTAGTTGACGTCTAGAAACGACGTATCTGAACCGGATGGGACCTACATATATGTACAACAGGATGTGCGCTTAATACGTCGCACGATTAACTGCAAATGTCAGGCGGCAGAACAAATCGTCAGAGTCGGGTGGCGTCAGTAAACAACCTTCGCTAACGAATGTACTTACCGAGTAACAAAAACAGGAAATTTGATATCGCTAATTAAACGTGCGAACGTATAAAAGGGAATGTAAGGGAAAATCCTCGTGATTTTCTCCAGACGTTGCCTTTGTGAATTAGAGTTGGGCGGAATCGTTGGGCGCGAGCGGGCGACCTATTGCGAATAAACATGGGTCGTTAATTAACAAATAATACCTCTCTTCGGATATAGGTTTCCTAACTCGTATTTTATGAAAATCAAACAGGAACGATGTTAAAATTGTATTTTCAAGTTCTCGGTTTCAATTTTTTAATTAAAAATACAATAACCACGTGATTAAGTTTTAGGTCTAACGTTTAATTGTAACAAAAATAGTAGCGTTTAACGGCATAATAGTTCCGTTGTTACTGTAATTAGTTCAATCAACCTCATTCCACCGTGCTGTTAATCAAACTATCCAACCAAACTAATTACGTTTCGTACGATGTTTGGTACCGGTATGTATATTATCGGTTAGAATGTGAATCGAACTGTACATAATTATTAAACCTATATAATATTTAATCAATAGATTGCGCTATACTGCGATCTACAAGCGTCGGGTTTGGTCGCCTCGTACGACACTGCATCCCGGCAAGTTATGTGGGTACTTCCGACATACTACATATATAGTTTCTATCGAGTTATCCATGTAACTATGTATTGAGGGTTACACACGAGCATTAATATTACGTGGTCCGTGAACTGTTTGGTAATCACAGGACGAGCTCCACCTTGTTTGTGATCGGATGACCGTGTGCGAGATGTTCTACGATATAAATATCAGTATCAAGATATGAATATTAGGAAGTTTTTCGAGTAGTGCGTTAAATGTATTATAAGCTTTGCGACTAAATTCAGTGGTAAATAGCAATTAGTTACAAATGAATAATTTGAAAATCAATCTTCAGTAATAATTTACAGAATCAACATTTAGAAAACAATGATAAAATATATATCCACTACTAACCTTTGAAAGTATGCACTTTGGAATTCGACATCACATGCCATAGCTGGGGGTCACCAGCCGACGGCGTCAGTACCAGGTGCTGACCCGAGGGTGCCAGTTGGAGTAGCCTGGCGCCGGCGCCAGGGGTGGACCCGCCCACTGACACCACCCGGACCGTAGAAGCGATTGGTGGTTGAAGCCTGGTGGGAGGACAGTTCAGAAAGATCACAACCAAAATTTAGGCTTAAGACGTAGTTCATTGTCTCATTCACTTATTCACTCTTTATTGATAATACGTTAGACCTCGCTCGAAGGTGCATTGAAATGCCTTCGATGCATGGCAATAGGCTCACCACCTATTACGTAGTGGGACGTAAACGTAACCGGTGAATCGTGGGAATGTTCTGC
>DWEI01001692.1:0-16012 GCA_018245875.1 Mysoria ambigua
ACGTAACCGGTGAATCGTGGGAATGATCTGCATTCCTCTGCCTACCTCTTCGGGGATTACAGGCGTGAAGTTACGTTATAAACACAAATACATAAATCGGTTTTTCTTCTCAAAATGAGAGGGTTAAGGCCATAGTGTACCACGCTGGCCAAGTATTGTTTGGCGGACTTCGCACGCCTTAGATTTTTTATGAGAACTCAAAGGTCAAACTCAAAACTCAAAATTTTTTATGAGAACAAAAACTTTATGAGAGCACATCGTAAGGAAATCTATACAAGATTTCCTTACGATGTTCTCCATTACCGTTATAACAAGTGATATTTAAACCTAAAACGCACATTTTGTAAAGAGGTGCGCGGGTAGGATTTCAAACTGTTCTCCCGGAGTGCGAGGTCGAACTTCAAACGACTAGATCATTACTGCTTACATATCTCTACATATTTATAAATACATAAACTTACATACATTAATAAACAAACACCCACAAGCATACAAGGAAGAAAAAACGATTAGACCACAAGAACATTATACAAGACTCACCTATCTGGATGGAATAGGCCGAATATTGGCTGATGGGGGAGTCAGAAGCCTCCGAAACCGGCGTGCGTGTATGAAAAGAGTTATGAATGTGGAGGAGGCGCGGCAGGTCTATAGGGTTAGAGATATGTAGCATATGTAGCTCGGTGCTCTCTGCCTACCCCATAAGGGACTCGGCGTGAAGATATGTATGTATGTAACATTATACATATCTGGATTCAATATATTATAATAAACATTGCAACAAACGAGAACATGCTGTTAAAAATAGAATTTTACGAGGATATTAGGAGGTAATGAAACGAAAGGTGACGAATAAACGAGGTGAGACTCCAAGCTCCAAAGATCCCACCGAGTAATATAAGCGAGCTTCCAAATTGTATTATTGCATCGTAGCCTTTGACTTCAGTAATTTAGCTAGATTGAAGCCACTTCACGCCACGAAATTGTGTTTCTATATACGTACATATTAATAGGTGAAGAGAGGTATTTGTACCACTTTTTAAGAGCAATGCGCGGGCGGCGCAATATATTTACTATACATACGCAATGAGTGCAGAAATTTATGTTTACAATTAGATTTATTATAATAAATAAATAAAATCTAAATTAGAAAATTTTGTAGTGCTCAACCCGGGAATAGAACCCCGGACCTCCCGATCCACAGTCTCACCTGCAAAAAATGCGACCAACGAGGCAGAAGATGAGACATCGCAAGTTAGAAAAATGCAACAGCAGTTCCCATTTTTTTATAATAAGAAAGTAGAGGACGGAGATGCAGTTCACCTGATAGTAAATGGCCACTGCCGCCCATGGATATGCCGCCCTGTGATCAACCCCAGATAAGTCGACCACAGATGCGCCTCTCCCCCTGAGGACTAAGCTGGAATGCCTCGAAAAAGTATGTCTCCCTTACCACACCCTTCAAACCAGAACACAGCGGCGCTTAACACTGCTCTTATAAGACAGAAATAGGTGTGACGGTGGTGCCGTCGGAGTCGAACCTCAAAGGATTCTGATTCTACCACCAATAAATATACTACCACCAGTGCATATACTAGTTATACATAATATTTTATTTTTATAAGTATAATAATAATTAATTAATCAACAGTAAAATTTACAAACGTCTTGATAATTAAGAAATGTAGGATGCGTTAACGAAGATAATTCGCGTCCATCACGTTTTTAATGACCCGACCGTGATGGAACATTTCGGGCGGAATTATGTAGACGAGAGAATTTTCTTTGAGGGAAGACGACTTTAGAGAGATGAAAAAAAATACGAGGAACATCCACGTACCTACGGCCAGATGGAATTAGTGGCCGGCATTTTTAAAACTAAATCTTCACCATTCCAAGTTTGTATCGGTGTTGCGAGTCGTTTCTTTAATACAGTTAGCGATTTAAAATGCAAAATTCACACGAAACTCTTGAACTGCTGCTAGATAGGTAGGTGGATGGGTGCAGGTGTACCGTAAAGAATGGTCCGAGTTCGTAATTCAGTACTTGTTTAGAGATAACGTTGGGAAATAAAAGAGAGTCTCGGATGCGTTGTTCCTCACATTAGATAAATTTAACTTCCAGAACGCATATTATATTTATGGTGCAGTTTAAAAAATTACACCAAATTTATACAACGAATTGGTCCATGCCACAAACCACGAGAAATCAGTGAAAAAATATCCAAATCTATGTTCAGCAGTGGTATCATATAAAAAAAGGCTGATTTTTTAAATTATAATATGTACATCACCTACAAATGTTTATTGGTAAAATAAATAAGATTTCGTCGACATTATTTGAATCTAGTTCTGGTAAAGTTCCGGTATTTTGAAACTTTCTACTCAAGAATTGGCTATAAACCTTACCTTTAAAGGTCGGATATTGACATTGTCTACGTGGCAAATAATTATAAACAATCCTTAATTTTAAAAATATGATATTTTCAAATTTCTTACACGCAAAGTAGTAAGAGCGATAAGAAAGTAATATTTTACATGTAAGGTTTCATATTGAATATTAAATAAAAATTATCAAATTTGAAATAATTAGGTGAGTACCTCTGTAGAGCCTAAGCTCTCCTGGTGATCTCCTTAAAAAATATCTAGGCTACGCATATGCCATAACGGGGAATCGATCCCGTGCCAACCGCCAGCCGGTGAGGCCTGTGAAGTGTTCGCTGTAACGCAACACCGAAGCCATTCGAAGCAGGTGCGGGCTGCGTGCTCGGCCGAGACAGATTGACGGCAAAAAATGCAAGTGAAAGAAAGTCATATGCGTAATGGTGTTAAACGTATGCACTTGAAAGCAGTGTGGGTGTGCGTAATTAAAAAATGAAGCGTAAAAAATTATTTTTTTTTACGACGACAGTAGCGATATAACGTTAATATATTTTGGAAATTTTACGCCGAACACATGATGACATCTGACGTTAAACTTTATGCAAAACTTTTTATGTTTTTATTCATTGAGATAAAATAATCAGAAAATTTTAGACGTTGCCTTCACGGCACTATTTTTGAATTTAACAAAAAATACTTAGACTTTGATACGAATTATATCGAAATCGTTTCACACAATGGACGTGTGTATGGTGTGATCGGGTGACAAGCTTGAATAGGCTTTTTCTAGAGGCGAGTGTGCTTCAACTGTTGAGGTGTTTGCGCGCACCATCAAGAGGCATCGCCGTCAAACGCATAGTCAATTACACTACACAAAAAAACCTACTTTTAATAAGCGCCGATCGTTTTCATTACTTCGTTATTTCATTAGCGTATAAAATTACACACCCAGATACACACTACATCGCGACTCGTAATAAATCTCAGGCGACGCCACGGGCGGTCACTAGTCTGCTGCACGAGTTAATATATTCTGGCGTCGAAATAAATTACACATCCACTATGTTCCACACTCGGTATTTTGTTATATGTAAATAAAAATATATATTTATTCATATCGTGAGTAAATATTCATGAATCGTAAAATATTACAAGCGAATAAAGCGACAATGATTGTGATTATATTCGATACGTCGTTATCAATACATCACTGACCGGTTTGACTGGCTGACCGTCTAACATTCTGTTGACAAACAAATCTAATAAAATCGACTGATTAAGAGACTGAACGAAACGAATTCACCATTCTTATACAACACACAAACATACATGTATTGTCGATGGATGTTTTGCGGGCATTTATCTAATTTCAACTTGTTGTCATAATGAAAAATTGTTAAGAAATGCCTTAGGATATATGATCTGAAACAAAAGTGACATGGCATTTTAGAATAGTTGCATGTGGGAATAATCCGTCTCGGAGCGGAGTAAAAATACGAGGTTGGGGACCTCGTGCCGGGACATAAAGTGTCATAAGAGGTGCCTAAGCCCAGCGCTGCCTTTGCATAGCTAAAAATGGCTTGGCCGCCTATTGCAGCGTAGGTGATGCGAGAGGCTGTACTCTGCGATCCTCGATATCCCTCTAGGCATAATTCCTGTGTGGAGGCTTATGTCCTGTAGTGGACGTCAACAGGGGATCATAATGTTGACGATGTCTATTGGATGCTGTGGGAGTAATGGGTGAAAATTGTTTATTACGTTTTCCTAATGCTTCTGACATTAGAAGTATCAGTGTGAGTTTTTATATTGTCGGTTCTTAAATACTCGTAGTTAGAACAAAACTTTTGTGTGGTGACAGTACTAGGAACTATCATCTCTTGCTGTAGGGCGGAACTAGCATATAACTACTTCCTACTTGCTTTACATCAAGTAGGTACTTACCTAAACATAACTACGCAAATCCATATTAATGTATTACCTGAATTTAATTTTCCTAAATTGTCACTTCAAATACATGTTATAATTGGTGCACCGCTTGCGTTAGGGCAGTAAATGGTCGTGTTTACTTGATTAAAAGTATATTTTATTCATTTATTATACGCAATTTAAATTGATTGAGTGCATTGTGATCATTCAGTTTAGTAGCCTTTGACAGACCCGCTAAAAGTAGCACTGCTAGAGTTACCCCTTCTAAATTATAAGCTGTACATAATATACAGAAGATTTATTATGGGATTTATGCCAATACACTAGACCAATACTTAAACATATTTATGTTATGCAAAAACGGCATGCAGATTTGTCTCTTCTATAAATCCAAACCTTTTTCAATTCGTATAATCCATTGCGTGTATCGGTCACAACTAATATTTATGTAAGGAACATACATCTTACGCCGATGCAATCGGATTTCAATTCGCGCCGACGCCGCTACCCGAAACCACAGCGGCCACCACCGGCGCTAGTCGGCTGGCGCGTGCAAACGCAGCACTAATTACAGGACCGCACTGTGTGTATGCACTAATATATTCAAGTGTCACGGCGCCCTACAAAGGCATACTTGTAAGGCCGCAATGTGCAAGTTTCCAGTCGAGTGACGAACTGTCGCAACGCGTTACTGTCTCTCTTGTGAATGTGCCCGTACATATTGTCCGTAGCGTTCGTGTGCACCTGTATATATTTGCATGCGTGTGTCTGTGTGTGCGTGCATATTTATATATTTGCATGTGTGTGTGGCATGTATTGTGTGTTAACCAAAACCAAAAAGACAATCCACTCGATAGTAAAGGACCACTTAAACAACAGCAAATATCGCGGAGGGGAGTTCAAACTATTAAGGATAGTTGAGTACCGAGCTACGTAGTTGTTACTTAAGATTTTTTTATTACTTATAACGATCATGTGATATTTTAACTAGGCTTACATGACGTACGGTCCTATAAAAAGTAATAATAATATTTACTAATCTCGCATCCGGAAGGCTACGGTTCATAGATCGATTCACACAAAACATTTCTGACGATTTCATCTACATAAATAACAATCAAAATTTAGCGTGTGAATTCCCCAAAGAGGCAGGCAGAGGAGCGCAGTTACAGTTGCATTTCACGTCACACCAGTTACGTTTACGTCGTAATATGGAATAGGGGGAGAGCCTTATGAAATACTTCAAAAGCGGAATCCAACTAACCATTACATAGTTCCAATAATATCTTGAATTGCATGTGTTGTATGCAATTAAGTATCGTAATTAAACCGATATAATTAGGTATCATAACTAATTAAAGTTTGCCCTATCAAACATACCATTGTTTATCTCACTGATATTGGTGATATAAGAACGTTACTGAGTTATCCCATACACATGGTTCGCACGCCATTTCGAAAGCATAGTTTTTTTTGAAAAAAATAATCTAGGTCGCATACGCATACATCACAAAATTTTTCTCGCTGAATTCTTGTAATAGGAATATCTACTCTACACTACATATTCGTAGAACACGCATTCAATGAATGATATTATGTAGTTAAAAATGTGGAATTAACGTTTTATTAATAAAGCTTCGTTCGTCATTTTTATTCACAGTTAAATAAAACACTGTTAAATAGAATATGTTAATAAAACGTTCCATTAAATTGGCCATTTCATGGTGATTGATATTTAATTTAAATAACAATATATATTTTTTTATTGTCAGTCAATAAAAATACATACGTACATCAGTGTTTTTTTTGTAATAAGGCTTCTTTATATACGACTTTAGTAAATGTAAATTTACTTTGTACTTAATAACGCGCTACGACGATAGTTGAAGCTCGCTTCGGAAGATATACGACTTGTTATATTGTTCGACTACTTGTCTTAAGGAGTAGGCAGAGAGTAACGATTACCAATATTACTATCTTTACAGATCTGTCGCGGTGCTTTCATCTCTACTACCGACTTCTCTGTCAGCCATTATTTCACCCATTTATACAAGTCAAGCGAGTCTTGTTCTCCTTCGGCAACTTCATTCATCAACATTCACATTTGAATGATAAGATTTGGGATATTGCAAAGTCAATCTAGTTTTGATCGTTTCACCTAGACGCATACACATTTTAATAGTACAATAAATAACTATTGAGAGTACGAGAACAATGAATAAAAAAAAATACACAGACACACACACACACACACACACACACACACACACACACACACACACACACACACATATACACGCAAGAGATAAAAACACTCGTGAGTTGATGGCGCCGTGACCTCGTCCGCTCACTGTCAGGGGCCATTATTGTCAGTGTTTGGTCAAACGCACTTACGAGATTAATTCCCGCTCGTCCATCATAGATGGCGCTGTTGTCGCGCCACGTCGGAATGCCTCGGTTATTAGTGAGGTATATTTTGTTTATTGCGTTCATTGTCTGCGACCATTACAATGGTTCGATTCGTGTATATCGGTCTGCGATTGTAGTTATAGTCAAAGTATCGTTTCGGTGCGGCCGACATCAGTGTTAGAGATTTTTAAGACGCTCACCGTGCAATAATGCCACTGTCTACCTTAGTCCACTGCTGGGCATACGTGTCATAGAACAGATTTATAAAAAATATCCTCACGCTGAGCATTAGGGTTGGCGATCGGAAAGCGCAGCTTCTCGCACCGCCCACGCCCACGGCTATGACACACTAATTTGAACGCATTTCAAATTTCAGCTAACATTAATATATATATTTTTTATTTAGCATAAGGCTAACGTTAGACAGGAATATCATCCGAAGGAAACCGACACACACCTAGGAAGTAAACTTTTGTAAATAAATATACAGAACCAAATACATAACATATCGCATATTTCCCATGGAATCCAAAAAGTAAATGTACATTTTACAATATTTCACACCAACTTAAACCGTACTATGTTGCACAGGGCGGCGATCCCGTGCGAGTCGAAGAACTATTCGACAGTGCGATAGGACGCCGCATACCGGCGCACTGGGGCGTGCGCCGTCCGCACGATCGTCGCGCTCGGCGATGCCGAATTTGAGCTTTGCGTGTGTGCGTACGTATTGCACACACGCATACATACATACACACATACATATACTCCTATATAAATACTTCTCAATCGTAAACATTTCCAGTGTTTATGAAATAGAGATTCTGCGTATACCGTAGGCCGTACATGCCCGTCTTAGGATCTTTTTCCATGTGTTTTGGCGTTGAAGGACGCTTAAGCAGTCATGAAACAGTTGAAATACAGATTATATTGAAATGTGCTAAGGTCTATTTTTAAACGCGATCAATCAGCTTCGCTCTACGATCCCGTCTCTCTGAAAACAGCTTAAATCTATGTGAACACAACCTAGAACTCGTTTCTATTCTCATATAAATCAAACATATCCTGCATAGGACGATAAAAATTAACGATACACAACAGGTGTGACGAATAAAAATGTTATATACAGCATTAATAACAATGAAACGCAAAAGTCAACTAAACCGATGGCGCAGTCACACTTAACGAACAGTTGTAAGCGCTAACAGGACAACGTCGTAGAAGAATGGTGACGAGCTGGGCCGCGACGCCGCCCGGCGCCCCGCGGCGAGAGAGTCCACAGTACACACGAACGACTAACAACTTGACAACGCACTATTTTATATTGTATACATGCATATATTTATCTAACGACATTAGGTGCTCGTAAACATTAGCCCTGAAAGGGTAAAATTTCAACATTGCGTATTTCAATACTCTAAGTAGTAGTCTACAGAATGATTTGCATTGTTTATGTAATTTATATATGTAAATATTAGACTATACATAATTATATGTTTAAGTACGGATTAGTTAGGACACTAGACTGAACTCACATCACTGCATACTCTTGTGCCTATTTAATGCAGACAATTGACAAGAAAAAGCCTATTAATTTTAACTGTATAGGAACAATTGCTTCTGGTTCATTATGTAGACTCACTAGACGCTAACCAACCTAACTGAATCTAAAATCCTAATAATTGTTAATAACGGTCAATAGGCTCATGTTGAATAGAAACATTGTGTACCAGAAGGAAGAATGATAAATAATACCAATGTAATGATATTAATAAAAGCATGACTAAGCAAACTATGACGTTATTTTAAAAAGTAAAAAAAAATCCACGCTCTTTGACTTAATTTAGAATATATCGTTATAAGTATCCACTTGTACATCCGTTTATATCACTGAGGTGCTTCAGAAGGAACAAAGTCGCGAAGTTATTGAACCCGAGACTACGGCGATAACTTTCACAAAAGGATTCTGAAACAGATTCCTCTCAGATGAAGAATGAATAAACTTTGACGCTTCCGAAACTCCCCGGGATTACGGTGCGCGCGTTTGATGCCCGGAAGGTGCTATTCATTTTCGAAAATTGTTGCAAAATGTTGAAAAATTCTTTTTTAACAACGACTTTCTTCACGACTGTGTTTCGTACTTAATTCCTCGGCTTAGATTTTCACTCGTGCTTCCTTGCATCGGAGGAGAAATTGAGCAGTTTAGTACATTCAGATAAGTCTTTATCGAGGACTACGTCTGTGAGGAGGGCTGTTGAAGAAATTAATACATACATTCGTTCGCTATTTAAATGTCAAGCCCATTAATTCCAGTACCCACGCCTTTGATATACTTCAAACCAATCAAGCATTTCACGTATTCCTCCCGTACACTCGCGAGTCACTCGCTCGGTTCTTGTTTTATGGTGTGCAAATCCTATTCACGAGACGTCTTCAAACACCTCGCGTGTAATTCAATATCGACGCGAAAACCTACAAAACTCTCACCAAGTTAAGGTCCAATGTACTCCGCTCATAATAGCTTATTATTCGTGCCGGCGTGTAATATTTCAATGCTTTAATATTTTCAAAATTAACAATATAATTGGGCACTCGCTCGCAGCGGGCACACAATGGTGAACGGTCCAGACATCTGGTGTTTTGAAAAAATGGGCGGATATGGCAAACTCGGGTTCAATGGAGACTCGTATCCTAAAGGCAAACGACGCGCACTGACATCACCTTAACAACCACTTCAATAACGAGCTGAATCGTACCTTATCCCAACAGTATAATATTGAAAATCAATTAAGACGAATACGAACTTACAACTTTTAGTGTTTGAATACAAAGTTGCATCTGAGCATCCCTTACAAACGCATTCACTGCCGCCTGTTGGTTTAACAAAATTGTACACGTCGCGAATGCATTGAACTTTAAATTGTATATCGTATAATATAAAGTCGATTTTCGATTGTGCGCCACGTCGTACGAAATAAGGTAACACCCTTTGTGAGTGCTAGGCGTACCGTGTAATTAGCGTTTGTATGAAATTATTAGGTGAATACGATACTCACTAGTCTCGCTCGTATTTCGTAACAAACTCGCGTTTTGTAGCATGCCACGCCTCCAATTTGTTACTACTCTTTTAATTTTGCGTTCGTTCCATTCAATGTCCAATGCGATACACGGTGATATAATTAACGCGCTTAGCTACCAGATAATTGTTGGCCCCCTCGCGTTTTTGAACGCGAGTGATGATATTTCATGCAAGCGTGTTTATTGGGGTCCTTTCAAATTAAATGGCCTATAGATCGTATCGTATATAAAATACTACGATAGCTCTTTTCTTTAAAGGCTATTATATTAAACATTTCATGTTTTGTGACGTAGAAGCATACCGTAACACCATTGGGTTATTTTAGACACAAAGGTTAAAAAGTCTTTAAGGATTAGTTAGCATCCATAGACGTTCTTTTTTGACAGACCTACAATATACAGCCTTCAACAAAACACGTTCCAAAGCTATCCTCTGGATTGGCGGCCATTTATAATTAACGTACATTACTCTACGTTACAGTTTGATCACAAACAACAATAAATACCTACACATTGACAATGTATGTAAATCAATGCCGTTGAATTTCGAATTTAGATTTTCTAGTAGTGTCTCGGAGTCTTGACATGTGCCCGATGCATGGCAATAGGCTCACCACCTATTTATTACATAGTCCGGCATAAACGTAATTGGTGAAACGTGGGAGTGTTTCATATGCCTTTGCCTACCCCTTCGTTGATTACAGGTGTCTAGTTACGTTGAATTTGACAGATAAATAAACAGCTTTCGCCTTCCTTCTCTATGTTTCCATAAACATAACTATGGCAAAAATTCGTAGTTGGTACCCAGTTCGGGCAATCTTCTTAGAGTGGGAACAAAGGTTTCTCTTTACATATTGGAACGCACACATACATACGTACATATGTACACATATGTATGTAGTTGTGTAATCATAAACTTCCACCAAGTGTGACCCGATGACCTATTTCACCTATTCGCTCACATCGACTAAATCAATTGATATTATTGGTTTAACACTTGATTAACCTCGGACCGATTCGCGCATAATTTATGTCTTCAGCCACTGTTGTAGCCTGTTTCGCTATCAATTGAACTCGAGTTACAGTCGAAACAGAGAAGTGACAACTAATTAATTTCAAAGTTCCGTTTTCTGTAATTCTCCTTTCCAATTTCTTAAACGCATTGGAAAAATAAAAATATGAAAGTAATTTACTAACGGGATCCAATTAAATTGAAGTGACCAGAAATCGCCGCTCAGTATCGTGAAGGTACGAGTATGTGAAACGGAGTTCGTAATTTCGAAGCGGGTTTGCCATTTCGTGCTATCGTCGATTGTTCTCGACAATGCCAATTCCCGTTGGAAGTAAGTCAATACGTTTGATATATAGTCACACTTATATCATCTATACATAAAGTCTAGAACTCCGACACTTATCCAAGCTAATCGACTTCACATGATTCACTGGGTCACGATTATCAAGATTAGGTAAGTATCGTTAAGTATTGCCCGAAGGATATAGTTCGGGGGCAACTTTTCGACAATCGTGCATCGATTGTCAAATATATACCGTCCATATAAAGATCCATATCGACTGCAACTGGTGAATGTAATGCAAGGCACTAAGGCAGTCGTAAGCGTACGAGCGAGGACACGGTGCAAAGTTAGTTCGCATCTATGACCATAACCAGAGCGTTACCAATCGAACGTACTTTTTGTCGTTTATAAAAAAAATTCAAACATCAACGGCTCGCGACCGTTGGACAGTCGAACGGAAAAGTTTTAAGGGTCATTATTTATTTATATGAATAATAGAACTATATCATGTAACAGTTTAATATCAATGCTTTTGAAGATAATTATAGTCCGTGTCGAGCGTTTAAAAGCACTGACATATTCCAATACAATTGGACTTATAAGACTCATACAATTGTAAGACTCATAGAACATTTGTACTTTACAGTTATCATAGTTATGTTCGGGTAATCACCCGAACTGACTGAGTCATGAGTAACTAGTTGCTTAACATCTATCATAAATCAGATACAGACAGAACACTTTGCGTACTTCATAAGATTCAGTTCCTATAACTGAGATCAAAGGAGACGACGTAAAAGAATGTATTCCCTTATATACTACAGAGCTCTTTGTGTTGACGACTGTACCAAAGATCGTGAACACAAATCCATTGTAACATTTACAAACGTCGTTCATTTTTATAGCTCAATAAAAAGTAACGAATAGGCTGTGGAGTGAAATTATTCGAATGTTATGACCTTTTCAAATTTTTATATTTTCTTCACACTTTTTCTATATTTATCCGTTACCAATTCACTTTCGCAACAACTCGGTGAAATCTTTGGATTAGGTCAGATTTATTTAGTCACTTGTTTGAATGCAAACGATCTACTAAAAGAGACAGTCGCAACACAGGCCATGATAGCAAAAGCTTACCTTTGAGTAACCTTTGAGTTTATAGAAAACTATAAACTCAAAGGTTACCTCAATAGGTACTAATTACGTTTAGTCAGAAGTCAATTGTAATTCTATTATAAATATGTAATATGTTGACAGTCAACCTCTAGAATATCCCACGCTACAACTGATAGGTGCGTTAACTGTATCCTATCGAATGTAAAAGTTTTATATCTGCATATATGTACATATAAAATATATGTATGTACATAATTATAATAATAATACTGAAAATGTAACATTTTATTACTACAGTGCCAGAGTTGTATTCGAGATCGGGTACAGATATTTTCGTACTGCACTGGCCACTGGTCCTGCCCAGCCCGTACTCCTCGTACGTGACCTTTACTCTTCACTTTAAACAATCAAAACAATCTTTTATCGCTTGCCGTGTAGCCTCCATACAGTCAGACACATCATTTATACTTAACTATAATTTATTTTATTGTAATCGTAATCACAAAAGTTCTCTAAATTTAAATCGCAATCCGTTAAATTGATTAGGAGTTCACTCGAGAAATAGAAAACTGTAAACTGCCGACTTAATAACTTGCGAGGCGACAACGGGGATTATGTTTTTTGGAGTAAAATATTTTATGAAGGCCATCTATTAACATTGTTGGTCGTGTTGGTTGCAAGTGCGACTGCCGATCGGGAGGTTCCGGGTTCGATTCTTGGGTCGAACATTACAAAATTTTCTAGTTTAGATTTTGTCGTAGGGGTTCGGAGTCTGGACATGTGCCCGATGCATGGCAATAGACTCACTACCTATGCCATAGTGGAAAGTAAACGTAACTGGTGAATCGTGGGAATGTTCTGCATTCCTCTGCCTACCCCTTCGGGGATTACAGGCGTGAAGTTACGTAAGTATACATATGTAATAATAAAATAACTATAATACTATAGTTAACTATACAAAACTATAGTTAAGAACCAAAATTCAACCAATAGAAACTCAAAAAAAACTGGCAAAGATTAAGACTTAAACATCTCATTACAAGAGAAACTAGAAGAGACCATTGTAAAAAACGCTGACCGAACCGTCGCGGCGTACCGAGTGAGTGATGTTCGCCGGACTCGCAGCGTCATCGTGCAGGCACTTCGGCATCCTGTAAGGAATCTAAAGGCTATGGTGCACTTCCCTCGCGAGCCACTCGTAAAATAATACGGACGGGATATTAGAAAAACATGACGCGACATTCCTGCAAGCGGATACTTGACAATCTATAGTTCTACTGTATTATAAATGAAATCTGTACCGTACTCCTAATTGTTAATACTAAATATATTAACATATCCTCCTCCTCCTCCTCCTCGCGTCGTTTTCCTCACTGCTGAGGGTCGTGACCCCCCGCACGGATCACTCCATCTTTGATACTGTTGTGCCATCGGTTGTGGTCATCGGCTATATGTATGACCTCGTAGACTTTGCAGCCAAATGTAGAGCGGATTTGGTCCGATCAGCGCAATGGTCTTCTCTTCCGAGGTCGTCTCCCTTCGACCTTGCCTGCGACGAAAAGTTTCTCTTGAGGTTTTCTCCATCTTTACGGGCTGCGTGACCAAAATTCTCTAGGATTCTTTGTAGACAGATGGACGACAATCTTCTAGTTATAGTTATTTTAATACAATATTAATATAATTATATCAAATCATAAATGTGTCTTACACGAAAAAAATCCAATAATAATTAATCGTATTCCTTGATATCAAATATGATAAGCATATACAAAAATAAATGTATAAATTCTTATAAGAAAATCTATACAATCTTCCATGTCAGACCGTCGTAATTATGGGATATAAATTGGTCATATCCTCAGTGTTTGAAATTAAACATAGTTTGCTATTGAAGTGAAAAAAAAATTATTCCGCAATGTTCTCTAAGACTTGTTATGGTAGACCAATCAATAACGGGCCAATTTGAAAGTAAACTAAGACATAGCTCTCAGTATTAAGACAGCCAAGAAGTGGGTAATGACAGAACGATTAAAGATATAATGATATAAGTCAATGTCTTTGACCGTGAATACCTCGTTGGTTTGTAAGAAAAATAATAAACAATTTTAAAGGGAATTTCGGACGAGTGAACACGGGCTCTGTTGATGCGCGCCCTCACGAACGCCACGTCATGCGGCGTTCGGTATAGACAACAAACGAAAAATAAATTTTCCTTCCACGTAACGGACGCTCTATTTTAGTAGCACTGAAGCACTTTCAAAATGTCATCGATATTGAAGGGTTAGCATATTTTGTTAGATCGTTCTAAATTTCGATCTTCCAATGGAGGAGGCGGTCGTTCTAAATCAATTCTAAATTTCACTTGTACCTGAGGTTCAAGTGTAGTACGAATCCTTTATAACTTTGTATCTCACCCAACGTGCCGGTGTGCGATTTCCCATTTTAAACAAAAACTGGTTTACACTACACAAGTACCGGTTGCACATATTTAGGTAACTCCGATAACATGTTCTTCATCTGTGATACCAATACATCTAATTGAAATGTTGGTTCGCTTTCAGAACTTACTGTCGCTCTGGTTTTCGTGGATGTGACTTGAAACAAAAGACGATCAATCCCAACGGTCGCTGCCGTCTATATACACGAGAGTATGCAAGCAATCTTGATTATTGGCAATAAGAATTTATTGGTGCATTTAGCATAATATAAATAGGTATCGACGTAACATGTGATAATCGGACTAATACTAATATTAAATAAGTCCAATTGGTATATATTAGTATGAGTGTAACAGGTACTAATATTTATTCTAATCGAAGTTCATAAAGACGCGCTTCTATTTTGACAGGTCGAGTTGTTTTATTCGTGTACAACGTAAAACTGCCGTAAAAACGACAACCAACAAGTTGCCCTTCATGAGAACATCCGCGGTTTACGTAGAGTAATAACTCTACATAGGTAGGGATGGCTCCCATCTCTACAGATTATCACTTAAAATATCCTATTAATTAGATAAGTTAGTTCTATGCTAAACATAATTAGCAATAAACAAAATATGTATATACAATATTACTGACCCACTATTAGCCCCTTGAGACCACCTCGCGTAGGTCATGAACAGCATAGCAACAATAATACCAAGATTGCAATATCGTTCTCTCTGTCCCGAATCGGCGATTCCGAAGTTTTTTTTTGCCAACAAAAAATGCGCCTTGAAAATAAATACGGTCAAGTCCGTGCGTAGCACTCGAAATAAGGGCTCTGTGGGATACGAAATAAATTTATGTAAAAAGTATTGATTAAAATGACAGATGAATACAATAAATAACACATAATCGTATATTAACGATTTATCGATTGTACTCGTATTTTTAATTTCGATCAGTGTACTTGAGAAAAAGTAATAATTTTACTTGTATAAAGTAATAATTTTACTTGTATATCGCACAAAACTGTTTAATATTTACATTACCATCATCCACGGGTTTATAATTTCACAACTGGACACGGGTTTTCTTCCAGAATAACTCGTAAATTTACGCCTTTAATCCCCGAAGAGGTAGGCAGAAGAATGCAGATTATTCCCACGTTTTACCAGTTACGTTTACGTCCCACTATGGAATAGGTGGTGAGCCTAATGCCATGCGTCGGGCACATATCCAGACTCCGATCCACTACCAGAATTCTAATTTTAGGTTGTCTAGTAGAAAAATTTCTAGTTAGAAAATTGTGTAGCGTTCGACCCGGGAATCGAACCCGGGACCTCCCGATCGGCAGTCGCACTTGCAACCAACACGACCAACGAGG